>CAHIKZ030001743.1:0-107500 GCA_903632075.3 Acanthosepion pharaonis | reverse complement strand
AAGCCAGTATTTAATTAAATCTATGTCTTCCCACTTCAGGGGAGTATGCCGTGTGTCGCCATATTTAAGATGATGTTTATTACAGAAAGGGGCGTTCCGTCTTGTTGGCGATTTTTGTTATTAATGAAACCATTTAAATCGAGGCATTATTCGTTTATTCTCGATATGTAATGGAAAGAATGTTCGCGAATTTTCAAACTGCTGCTAATATCGTTTTTTTTTTGTACTGTCTCCTCATGCTTATCTTCTACCTTTATAAGAGTCAGATCAGGCCGAAAATAGAATACTATTGCCATATTTTTTCAGGAGTTGCCCAGTCCTCTCTTTCTAGTCTTGTTAGAGTTCAAAAGCGTCTCTGAGTCCTTGTTGGAGAAAAATTATTTTCCAGCCCGCAACCTCTCTCTCACCAGCAGGAATATGACGAGACACACTGTTCTATCACTGCTACCATGGAAAGTCTTCGGACGGACTACATTTCCTGGTTCCGCCAGGTTTGGCCTTCACAGCTTGGACCCGCCATGACACTTACATAGTAGCAAATCAAACTCATTCTCTTCGTATTCCATCGGTGAAAAGTAAGTTAAACTGTTTAAAAAAAAAAAAGCTTCGTCTCTTCTTGCCTGCGCTAAGTCGTTTTCAGCAGTTCGACGTGCATGGCTCCCCACAACTTCCTGTCTTTTACTCTAAACCAACTTCTTTGCCGTCGTTCTACCAGACATTCTCACAAACTCGGAGTGATGTAGTGTGCGCGAAATGATAATAACTCCTTTCACGCACTCCCTTTAGATTCGGAGGACTGAGGAAGATTCAGGAAAGGAATCCGAGAGCCTATGTGAAATTGTTTGTGGACCAATGAAAACCTTGCCTTCACAGAAATTAGCCGAATTTGAAGAATAAAATAAAGTAGCGAGCCTACGCGAAATTTATTATATATATATATATATATATATATATATATATATATATATATATATATAAATGAAGAAAAAAAATTAAATTACTAAGAGAAGAGTGCCTGAAGTCATGTGAAAGGTTTCGTTTCTGTTCATCGCGACCGGCGTTGACGTTCTTACCAGTGTAAAATTACACGCCGATTATATTATCGGCTTTTAACCAAGAACGCGGCACTTCGAAGAATTTTCTATGAAATGGCTTCAAAACACTAGCCCTCCTCATTTTGTAGGCAGAAACGCACAAATGTATGCTGAGATTTCTTCCTAGCCAATAAAATAGGCCGTTTCTCGGTTTCGTATGATTCAGTCCCGGTCTGTCTTGTCTCGAAGTCAGATCACTACGTTCGTCTATCCTAACTTAGTTATGTGTGTCAACCCCAATTCTTAGTTTGTGAACTTTTTGCCATATTACTTTTGCTTTGCTTTATTACTGTTAATTTGCCTTGGATATATTGTTTGCTTGCTTTATTTTATTTTTTCCTTCTTCTTTTCTTTTCTATTTCTTGTTATTGCGAATTTATTGTTATTGCGAATTTTGTTAGTTTTCTTATTTTGTATTTGACCATAGCAACTCACTCCACACTATGTATTTTAAACTCTCTGTTTTCTTTTACTTTTTGGTATGTCCTGGAAAGGAATATATTTGTTCGAAGTAGCAAAGTGGTTTGGGACTACTCTAACTGAGTAGGACAATCTAGCAGGTAACTGTAATGAACTGGTCCTCATCGTAGTGGTAGGCAATAGGCGTAGGCAGTAAGCGAAGACAATAGGTGTAGGCAATAGGCGTCGTCATCAGTCTGTATTTATGTCTGACACCAGCCAATCATATTACTGTGAGGGGTGGACCAGGTGTATGCATATTCATTACATCACTTTTGAACGTATGCAAACCATATATTCCTTCGGTGAGGAATGAACTCCCTTAAGCTTGTCTTAAACATTTTTGAATATCATCTTGTGCCAGATCATTTAATCTGTTGCATGAATATTTCCTCCTCATGACAATACTTTAAAACTACGGACTTTATAAGAATTCTGCTTTATTTTTGTTTAAGCTTGAATAAGCATGGAATAATAATAATACAACACAAAATGTACGTAACAAAATGTATTGAAACAATGAAAAAAGTTACACAATATTTACAGGTAGTTTTGGTATATTCTTGGGAAGACTGTTCCTGCAGAATGGGTTGACTAAGTCGCAGTCGGGCAGAGTCTCTGGATTCGATCTCTTAATCTTCCCTCGTCTTCCGGTACCAACCCATATTTATATGGTCGGTACTCCACTTATGTAAATTAGGTGTATCATACACAACATATATATATTATAGTTTTTCTCGCCCGAGTCCATCCTTCAAATTTATAAATCAACCATTCGCCCTTGCATACTGCTGCCATATATGGTTTCATGCCCCCGCTGTTTGTCTTAAGGTCCTCGACAGGATCCAGAGACGGATCCGCGATGTGATTGGCTCTGATCTGGCATCTCGTCTACAGTCGCTCTCTCACAGACGTGCACTCGCCTCCCTCTGTCTTTTCTACAAATACTTTCACGGTAACTGCTGCGAGGAGCTACTTTCTCTAGTTCCAAACTGCATGAATTTAAACGTGCAACAAGGCTGGCATCACGGTCCCAAATTTTCACTGTCGAAACAGTTAAATGTAGCCGTCTCTTCGACTCCAATAGCTTCATTCTCGCACCTCCCGTCTGTGGGATCTCCTTCATATTACTTGTTTCTCTGATAGCTATTATCTCCAACTATTCAAATGTAATGTCAATCGACATCTTCAGATGCCTTGATCTAATTCCCTATCCTTCTCTTCATCCTTTCCTCTATCGCGCCTCTTTACTCTCGATCACACTCTTTAACCTCTTTTCGTGTTAGTGGCACTCCTTCCTTGCTTGGGGTGAAATGCTTTAAAACAATTTCTTATCTTGTTTTGTTAAAATTAACCGTGTTTCCTCGTCATGATCGCCCGCCATTAATCATCTTGGTGGAGGTACATCAACTTTTCCTTTTTTTGACCCAGCACCTCACCACTATGGGGACAGACAATATTTGGCTGTGGGTGAAGGCAATGAAATATAGCATTCAAAGATGAAAAAAAAATATATTCAATTGAGGGGGCGTCAGGTGAATGTGTTTAATAATGAAAACTGAATTTAAAAAAATATTATGAATATAATTAATAATTTGCTGTCCCACTTGTAACTTATAACTTCAAGATAATAAACAAATTCTTAAAAGAACTGAAGTAAATTGATCTCAAAATTCATTTTTTTAATTCATAAGCAATAGAATATACCACCCTAAGACAGAGATGTTGACCCCTGTATCTGCCAAAGAGCAGTGTTTGGGGATTTACTTCTTCAACAGGAGTTGTCTTACAAAATTTCAACAATGGGACTTTATATAAGTATCTTGCAGCTATACAAAATTGGATGTTACAGCTCGTAATGGAGCGTGAAAAAAAATACAAAGCTTTATTCTGTATCAAAAGAAGCCTATAAATATGCAAGAAGATTTGGGTTAAATCTTTAAAGGAGCGCTAAAGTAGATAAAACTGCCACAAAATCAGAGAGAATACGGAAACAAGAAGCGAAAAAGCTGGAACCTTTACATAAGCAGTTCCTTCTCTGAAGCAAAAGAGCTCATATAATTCAATTCGTAAGTCACCGGTGGCTAAGAAATTCAGGGCTTAATGGTGAAATGGCCGGGTTTATTCTTGCTGCACAGGACCAGAGCTATGAACAAATAGTTAACCCCCAAACTGGAGTCAAAAAAAGATAAAAATATTACCAGTAATACATTTGACTCTCGACAAAACTCTCTTTGCAAAAACGACGTCAATGAAACCTGATCTATAAACTAATTTTTTACAAAGAATACATATTCTATTCATACGAACCTATCCTACTAATCTTGTTGTCATTAAATAACCCATTGAGGTGTTGATATACCTTAAAACAAAATAAACCAAATAAAGAAAATCAAACTGTTAAACATATTTTTTATTGGTTTTAAAATATACCGCAATATTTCAAATGGTTTTTTCATTCTATGGCCTTCTTCGAGAGTACAAAATTTAAAATATCTTAATTTTGAGAAGAGTCATTGTTTCAAGAAAATATCCAAAATGACACCTGAAGAAGGAAGGAGAAAGGAACGATCAAAATAAATATGAGGATAATTAAAAATGAGAAATAAATAATAATCGGAGTAGAAGCGTACCCCACAAAAACCAATGACCCCCTCTTACAAATAGTAAAACATTAAATCCACTCCATCAACAAAGAAGTCCAACCCTTTAAGAAACAGCTTAATATAACTGAAATTCTGCCAACAACAAACGAAGCGAATAGAATATACGCCAAACGAGTAAAACAGAGAGCAAAACAACTTGGTCAAATGAAAATACAAAGAAAAACTGGGAGGACAAAACTTTGCGTGGCAAATGCCGAACAAGAACGAAAGTAGCAGATGCGCACCAACAGAAAACACATCAGTGGCTGAGGAACACCGGGTTGAAAGTTAAGACAGAAGACTTAATCATTGCAGCTCAGAACCAAAGCCTTGCAACCGGATCCTATCACTGTCGCATAATCAAGGATGGAACTAACCCGAAATGCAGGATCTGTAGAAAATATGATGAAACTGTCAACCATATTATCTCAGGATGTCTGGAACTAGCAAAAAATGAATATACCTACAGACATAACAAGGTATGTACACTGGAAGATATGCAAGAAGCACAAAATCGAAACCACTGAGAGATGGTATGAGCACCAACCAGACACAGTTACCCGAAATAACGATGTAACTATCCTCAGGGACATGCCAATTCAAACTGACAGGGAAATAAAAGCCAACAGATCTGATATTATCATTGTTGTGGATTCCGGGATGAAATCCGGTCTCAAATGAATGACAAAGGCAGGAATGAAATATAACAAATAAATGTATTGACGTAATAATACAATTGGTAATACGGTTAGTAGATCCAGAAATGCGGTTAGTAGCAAGAATAATATATATATATACAGTCTGGGAAATTCAGTATCGAAGTATGACTTCCTTCTGAGTCTACGTGCTCGCAACTGTGACTCCTACCAAGCGTTTACCTCACACTCTCACTCTCTCACTTCCGGATATTCACCGGCAGCAGTACAAGTACACACTAGCCGAGTCCACCTGTATCAAAAAGGGGTGGACCCCTTAACAAACATAAAAGACAAAAAAATCAGGAAGTGTTTGCATATTGACATAGCAGTGCCATCTGAAGGTAATAATTCCATGAAAATTATCGAGAAATTGTCCAAATACAAAGACCTGTAGATCGAGATTAACTGCATGTGGGAAATGAAGACTGAGGCTGTACCAATAGTAATCGGAGCACTGGGCCCTGTGAGAAAAGGAATGGACAATTTTACTAACAGTGTCCCATGTAATATCAACATATCAGTTGCCCAGAAGACCGCCCTATAAGGAACATCCTATATACTAAGAAATTTGCTATCAATTAAATGACAATTCTCCTATAGAACGTAAGAACCATTGTTTGGACTCAGCTCTACGGGACACAAATTAAGAAACATAACATACACAAATAATAATAATAATAATAATTCTGATGGTGGTGAAAACTGAAGCTAAATATCTCTAAAATGGCAGGTCCTTTCCCGAAGCAAAAACGTTGATGTAGATCAATCCGGAACAAATCACAGTTTAAATTGGCATATCCCTGAGGATAGTTATATCGTTATTTATTACTGTGTCTGGTTGGTGCTCATACCATCTCTCAGTGGTTTCGATTTTGTGCTTCTTGCATATCTTCCAGTGCACATATCTCGCTATCTTGTTATGTTTTGGGGTATATTCATTTTTTGCTAGTTCCGGATATCCTCAGATATTATTATTATTATTATTATTATTATTATTATTATTATTATTATTATTATTTCCTTTGATTCCTATTGTGTACACATTTTCTTCAGGATCCCAACCAGAAACCCAAGGTCAGAAATGGCTTCATGGCATTTTTCCACTGATCAAAAACATGACATGATCAAAAACCCGAAGATCACACATTTTACATAGATAACGCTCTTTGTAGTTTGTGATCTGTACTTATGAGTACCATTTTTTTTGTATTTCTTTAAGGTTTGGGCTGCCAGGAATCCTTTCAATGGGTCTATTGGAACCATTTCCAATCAATCCGTGGGCTCCAACTGCAACTGGAATTATTTATGTCCTCATGTGCCACATTTTTAGACTTCTACTTTAAGAGGAAGCACGGTGGAGTGATGGATAGTGGCTTGGATTGAGGAATCGGAGAGCCGAGTTCGAATTCCAGTCGAATCCATTACATTCACTTACGTGCTAATACTCTTGGGAAAGGTGTGAATCCTTTTCTTCTCCCTCCAGCTATGGGTAAATAGCAAGACAGACTGGGTTCTATAGCCTTGGATGGCAACTGGTCTAGGAGAAGGACAACTCTGAATTCTAACCCAGATTGGATCCCCTAAGGCGGATGGACGGCACTTTGTTGGCCCCGTTTGGTACCAAACTGTATTGGTTTATCCTCTCCTTTGGACTCTACTTGCAAGGCCGAGAGGGGGAACTAGACGTCCGGGCAGCCCTAGTTCTCCATATACCCCGCCCCAGGCTCGTAGTGCACCGCGCTACTCCATCGTCTCTCGGACGGACGGCGACCACTTCAAGATCCATTTTGAAGATCTTCAGATATGCATTAAAATCTGCATGGATTACTATGTCAGTAAGAAAGCACATTCTGTTTTTATGGTACTTGATCACGATGCCTGGGAGATTAGTATTGATTGTTCTATCTGGGTGCATTGTAAAATCCCATAAAATTGTAACTGGTCATATCTCCGTAACCGGGTCTGGATGGTGTTTATACCAATTTCTTTCAGTTTCCTTCCCGTATAAGTTGCAGATTTTCCAGTGCAGTTATTGGCCCACTCTGTCATGCCGGGTTTTATATTCAGTGTGTACAATTAATATTCTTATTCTTCTTCCTCTTAATAATAATAATAATAATAATAATAATAATAATTGGACCTGTAACAATTTTATGGGACTACACAATACACACAAACAGAATAATCAAAGCTAATCGCCATGACATCATTATTAGAGACCGCAAACAAAAAAATCCTCCTTATTGATATGGCAGTCCCTGCAGACTGCAATGTATCTTTGAAGATCTTCAAAAAGCTATCAAAATACAAGGACCTTGAAATAGAAATCTCAAAAATGTGGCATATGGGAACATCAACAATCCCTGTTGTAGTTGGAGTCCTAGGATTGGTTGGAAAAGATTCCAATAGACTAATTGAAGGGATTCCTGGAAGCCCATGCCTTAAAGAAATAAAAAAAAATAGTTCTCACGAGTACAGCCCCCACCTTACGAAGGGCTTTATCTATGTAAAATATGTGTGCTGTTATTTTTTTTTTTTAATTGCTCAGTAGAAAATGTCACGTTGCCATTTCCGACCTTAGGTCTCCGGTCGGGACTCGAAAAGAAATGAGTACACAACAGAAATCAAAGGAAATAAAATAATAATAATAATAATAATAATAATAATAATAATAATAATAAAAGTGAAGAACAAATATCCCAATTGAAAGAAGGACTGAAACAGGAAAAACCAAGTTAAAGTGAAACGTCCCCGTGAACTTGAGAAATGCGAAAAATTCTATAGACAAAACAAGATATTCGAAAGAGACGCCAAGAAATTTTACAGAGAAATAGGAAGCCAAGAATTTATAAAAGAAAAAAAAAACAAACATTATTGGATAAAGAAATAAGCATATTTTGGAATAACATATGGGGACATGACAAATGTCACAATGAGAATTCTAAAATGGATAAAAGATCTGGAGATAAATCAGGGAATCATCCAAGACTAACAATGGCAAAAATAAATAAAAGACACGTTAACGAAGTCTCAGGTGGAAATCAACAGAAATTAAAAAAAAAAAAAAAAATCATTATTATTATTATTATTATTAATTATTATTATTTTTATTAATTATTATTATTATTATTATTATTATTAGTGGTAGTAGTAGTAGTAGTAGTAGTAAAACCCGTGAAAAATTCACGGTTTGCTTATTTTAATATTCTAACGAAATGTTAATTATTCATGTTGCAACCTTAGGAAGGTTACTAAATAGAATAATCAAATGAGGGTTGGTAATGAACGATAATACTTAGGACAAGAACAACACATATAAGATTCGCCATCTGTGTGTAGAAGAAGTAATCAACTACTAGAAGTGAGTCAAGTAATTCAACAATGAATCTCCGACTGCAGGATATTTACCAACCTCCCCACGCGATCAGATATGTCACAAGGCCGAATTTAATGTAGTGTATCCGAGCCCGTAGGCTCGGCTAAATATTCTCCGTAGACCCCGTTTAAAACGGGGTCGGATAGCTGTTTCCCGAGACGAGACTCTGCCCTTCGCCATAGACTCGTCTAGGGATCCTCTCTGCTTGGAGGCAAAAAGTTTAACCAGCACAGCTGGAGACATATCTCTGACTGCAGACCAACATACAGTATTTACTACTATATTTATGTGAATGAGGACATACCTATTATCGTCCGTGGGTATGCTACAGCAATTCAGTTAATGATAGAATAAGCTTATAACGAGTTGTACGACAATAAAATATCCATAGAATATCGCATCGTTAAATATCTGAGCTTAACAACTTTAACAAAATATAGCAATAACAATTATAAATATGAATAATGGTCGCTATTTTAAGAAGTAAGAGGGTACAAATGAAAACAATTTGAAACTGACATTTTTTTCTATTTCATTGAAACAGACGTTAACCACTGCTCTCTTTTCTTCGTTTCTTTCTTCTTTTTTTTTTATTTTCTCACTGAAACCAAGTCGCGTTTCTGATATGTCATTCCCGTGTTTTCACGCGATCAAAACGAAATAGTGCATTATTTATGAGGCATTGGCAAGGGAGTATCGGTTAATGGAAACTAATTAACGAAGGGGTGAAACAATCACAATCACAATATTATTATTATTATTATTAAAAATTATAATAATGACGACGACGATGATGATGATGATGATGGTGATGATGATGATGATGAATGTATCAAAATACAAAGATCCTGAATCTTGGACATTTCAAGAATGTGGCACATAAAGACATGACTAATTCCAGTTTTGGTTGGGTTCCTGGTATTGATGGGGAATGGTTTGGACAGATTCATTGAAAATAATCCTGGCAGCCGATTTCTTAAGGAAATACAAAAAAATTGTTATGACAAAAATAGTCCCCACTCCCTGAAAGGTTTTATGTATATAAGAAGTGTTTTGTTGGGGTTTTTTAGTTGTTTTTTTTTTATTTAATTATTTATTTGATTGTTTGTTTTTTTTGAGAAAAGAACAGGGGAAAATGTCATGGTGCCATTTCTGGTGTCTCATGTTGGTGGGGGTGGAGGTCAGGTCGTTATGGGGTCGTAATGAATTTAGAGCATAAATCAAAGGAGTGGGAGGACAGGGATGTGTTGAAGAAGAAGAAGAAGAAGAAGAAAGAAGAAGAAGAAGAAATAATGAAGAAGGAGAAGAAGTGGAAGAAGAAATAATGAAGAAGAGGAGGAGGAGGAGGAGAAGAAGAAGAAATAATGAAGAAGAAGAAGAAGAAATGGAGGAAGAAATAATGAAATTTTAGAAGAAGAAAGAGAAGAAGAAGAAGAAGAAGAAAATTAAAGAAGGAAGAAATAATGAAGAAGAAATAAGGAAAAAAATAAATAGAAGAAGAAGAAATAAAGAAGAAATTTCGAAAAATAATGAAGAAGAAGAAGAAGAAGAAGAAGAAGAAATAATGAAGAAGAAGTGGAGGAAGAAATAATAAAGAGGAGGAGGAGGAGGAGAAGAAGAAGAAGAAGTAGAAGAAGAAATAATGAAGAAGAAGAAGAAGAAGAAGAAGAAGAAGAAGAAGAAGAAATAATGAAGAAGAAGAAGTGGAGGAAGAAATAATGAAGAGGAGGAGGAGGAGGAGGAGGAGAAGAAGAAGAAGAAGAAGAAGAAGAAGAAGAAGTGAAGAATAATAAAGGAAGATGAAGAGGATGACGAAAAGAAGAGGAAGAAGAAGAAGAAGAAGAAGAAATAATGAAGAAGAAGGAGAAGAAATGGAAGAAGAAATAATGAAGAAGAGGAGGAGGAGGAGAAGAAGAAGAAGAAGAAGAAGAATGTTTTTTTCTTTCTGAACACTATAGGAAAGAGTTTAAAGTAAATTAAATCTAAGTAAAGTATTGAAAGGAAAGTTGATTATTTCATTTTGGAATCTCTTTGTAGATTTGCCAGTCAGAACTGAATGCGATTTTCAATTTAAGAAAATATTTGAATTCTCTAAAACATCAGCGCCATTTCCTAATGGTAGAGGCTCAGAGAATGAAAACATCGTTTTTACTTCTTAATTACACCTTTGATAGCGCAATTATCTTTTATTTTGGTTTTTTTTTCAGGTTTAGTTTGGATTTTTTTCTTTCTTCCTTTCTTTCTTAGTAATTCTTTCTTTCTTTCTTTCTTTCTTCCTTTCTTCCTTTCTTTCTTTCTTTCTTAACAACATTATTTCGCCCTTTCTTTATAATTCTTTCTTTTTTTATTTCTTAGTAATTCTTTCTTTCTTTCTGTTAGTCTGTCTTAATAATTCATTCGTTCATTCTTTCTTTCTTTTCTCTTCCTTAGTAATTCCTTCTTCCTTTCTTTCATAATCTTTCGTTCGTTTTCTTTCTTTACATTTTGGTTTTGTACTTTTTTCATTCTTTCTTAAGATTTTTGCTTCAGAGAAGGAACTATGTAGAGATATTTACCTCCAGCTTTCATCACCACCAGCATTATTATTATTATTATTATTATTATTATTATTATTATTATTATTTGTGCATGTTATGTTTCATGCTTTGTATTGTGTAGAGTCGGGTTCAAACTATGGTCCTTAGGCCCTACAGGAGAATCATTATTTAATTGGTAGCATTTTTCTTAGTATATGGGGTGTTCCTAGCAGGGCGATCTTCTGGGCAACTTGTATGTTGATGTTACCTGAGACACTGTTAGTAAAATTGTCCATTCTTTTTCTCACGTGGTCCAGTGTTCCGATTACTATTGGTACAGACTCAGTCTTCATTCCCACTTCCTGTTAATCTCGATCTCCAGGTCCTTGTATTTGGACAATTTCTCGATAATTTTCATGTAGGCATTTCTCTCAGATGGTACCGCTATGTCAATAAGCATATATTTCCAGAATTTCTTGTCTTTTATGATAATATCAGGTCTGTTTGGATTTTATTTCCTGACAGATTTAATTGGTATGTCCCTGAGGATAGTTACATCCTTATTTTGGGTAACTGTGTCTGGTTGATGCTCATACCATCTCTCAGTGGTTTCGATTTTGTGCTTCTTGCATATCTTCCAGTGAACATATGTCGCCACCTTATTATATTTGTGGGTATTTATCATTTTTGCTAGTTCTGGACATCCCGAGATAATATGGTCGACAGTTTCGTCATATTTTCCGCAGATTATTATTATTATATTTATTTTTTTCATTTTTAATTATCCTCATCTTTATTTTGATCGGTCCCTTCTCCTTCCTTCTTCAGGTGTCATTTTGGACATTTTCTTGAAACAATGACTCTTCTCAAAATTACGATAGACATATTCGTACTCTCGAAGAAGGCCGTAGAATGAAAATGCTGAAATATTGTGGTAACAACAAAAGCCACACAAAAAATGTGTCCAACAGTTTGATTTTCTTTATTAAGTTATTTTGTTTTACGGCATATCAACAACTCAATGGGTTATTTAATGTCGACAAGAATCTTTGGATAAGCTTTTATGAAAAGAATATGCATTTTTGTAACAAATCAGTTTTTAGATCAGTGTTTAAGTTTGTTTTGATTTACGGTATATAAACCTTAATGGGCAATTTAATGTCGGCATGATTTTTAGGATAGGTTCGTATGAATAGAATATGTATTCTTTGTAAGAAATTAGTTTATAGATCAGGTTTCATTGACGTCGTTTTTGCAAAGAGTTTTTGTCGAGAGTAAAATGTATTACTGGTAATATTTTTATCCTTTTTTGACTCCAGTTTGCGGGGTAACTATTTGTTCATAGCTCTGGTCCTGTGCAGCAAGAATAAACCCTGCCATTTCACCATTAAGCCCTGAACTTCTTAGCCACCGGTGACTTACGAATTGAATTATATGAGCTCTTTTGCTTCAGAGAAGGAACTGCTTATGTAAAGGTTCCAGCTTTTTCGCTTCTTGTTTCCGTATTCTCTCTATTTTTGTGGCAGTTTTATCTACTTTAGCGCTCCTTTAAAGATTTAACCCAAATCCTCTTGCATATTTCTAGGCTTCTTTTGATACAGAATAAAGCTTTGTATTTTTTTTTCATGCTCCATTACGAGCTGTAACATCCAATTTTGTAGAGCTGCAAGATACTTATATAAAGTCCCATTGTTGAAATTTTGTAAGACAACTCCTGTTGAACCAAGCCCTCCCCCAACACTGCTGTTTGGCAGATACAGGGGGTCAACATCTCTGTCTTAGGGTGGTACATTCTATTGCTTGTGAATTGCTTGCGAATTTTGAGATCAATTTACTTCAGTTCTTTTAAGTCCCAGTTTATTATCTTGAAGTTATAAGTTACAAGTGGGACAGCAAGCGTATTAATGGCCGTCATAATATTTTTAATTAAATTCAGTTTTCATTATTAAACACATTCACCTGACTCCCCACTTCTTTCTGCTTTTTTTTTTTTTTCATCTTTGAATGCTATATTTCATTGCCTTCACCCACAGCCAAATATTGTCTGTCCCCATAGTGGTGGGGCGTAGGGTGTTAAAAAGGGAACAGTTGATTTACCTCCACCAAGATGATTAATGGCGGGCGATCATGACGAGGAAACACACGGTTAATTTTAACAAAACAAGATAAGAAATTGTTTTAAAGCATTTTACCCCAAGCAAGGCAAGAGTGCCACTAACACGCTAAGAGGTTAAAGAGTGTGATCAAGAGTAAAGAGGCGTGATAGAGGAAAGGATGAAGAGAAGGATAGGGAATTAGATCAAGGCATCTGAAGATGTCGATTGACATTACATTTGAATAGTTGGAGACTATAACTATCAGGGAAACTAGTAATAGGAAGGGAATTCCACAGACGGGAGGTGCGAGACATGAAGCTGTTGGAGTAGAAGAGTGTGGTGTCTTCCCTTTATTGAGGCTATTGTGAACTCTTCCACTTACTATAAAATTAGTAGGAGAGTAAGCCTCGGGGGAACAGTGATATAGACGGAACGCTGGTCAACCGACACACACTTCAAAGTCGTGTTGTATTTACTATTCAATACACTATTTAGCTGCAACCACTTGTTTTGTTATTCCTTAACCATATACTTGGTCACAACAAAGCGACGGCTACATTTAACCGTTTCGACAATGAAATATCCGTCTCTGGATCCTGTCGAGGACCTTACGACGAACAGCAGTATGCAAGGGCAAATGGTTGATTTATTACTGATAGTCTGAAAATGACTCTTAAATAGGGCATATTTTTTTTAAGCATTTCACCCCAAGCAAGCCGGGAGCGACGCGCGCAAGGGGTTACAAAAAGCGGGAACAAAAGTAAAGAGACGTGATTGCGGAGAGGATAAAGAAAAAGACGGGGAATTAGATCAAGGCATTAAGAGATGTCGATTGGCATTATATTAGAATAGGAAGAAGCGGAAGGGAGTTCCTCAGGCGGGAAGTGCGAGACATGAAGCTATTGGAGTAGAAGAGGCGGCTACCTTTAACAGTTTCACAAATTTACACGCTTGAAGTAGTGAAGTTCTTTTCAGGAAATATATAAAATTTCATTATTGAAATGTTGTAAGAGAACTACCATTGAACCATGCCCTTCATCACAGTGCTCCTTGGCAGATACACCAAAGATACAGAAAGTTGACATTTAAATTTTTGAAGATCATAGGGTTTTTTTTTTACCATTCGCACCCCCAAACAATGCAATACAAACTACATTAATTGCAAGAGGGTTATTTAGCTGGGAAAGGAATAGATCGTAGCAGACATGTAAGCAGAATGTTGGAAGAAAGTTCCACAAGCGATAAATGCAATAAAGTATAAAACAGAACTTATGGTTACAACTAGAAATTTCCACAGAGAAATTACGAGAATATAGTACGTCTTCTTTATGCGCCGTGTCCCTTCAGGACGTTGGCGATCATGACTCACCACAGTATACTGTCCTTTTCAGCTCTTAATAAATTTTATGATTTTGTTATCTCTCCCAAACTCTGTTCCGCCATCCATTTACTCAAGGTCACTAGGTAAGGTATGTATTGTTTCCTTCCGTCCCTCTTCAATCTGTCCTGTGAGTATCAGATTTTCCAAGCCCTCTTTCCTCATTATGTGCCCTAGAAATTTAAACTCTCTCGTCTTGATTTTATGACCTTTTCGTTTCTATTTTTCTTCGTCGTTGCTCAAATGTTCGGTTCATGGTATTCTCAACATCCTTCTGTAGAAAGACGTTTCTGTTGCTTCAGGTCTCTTCTTCGTCTTTGAGGAGATTGCCCAGCGTTCACTTCACTGCCATACAGGAGCACAGATATCACGTAACAGTTCAACACTGTTTTCTTTGTTTCTAATGAAATTTTTCTGTTTCTTAATACTTTGCTTAGCTTTTGGAAGGCATCTTTCGCTATCCCAGGCAGCGTTCGAATTTCAGTGTCGCACTTTCCGTCCTCTGTTTAAAACACTTCCAAGATATTAAAAGAGAGAGAGAGGGGGGAGAGAGAGAGAGAAAT
This sequence comes from Acanthosepion pharaonis, assembly GCA_903632075.3. Taxonomy (NCBI): domain Eukaryota; kingdom Metazoa; phylum Mollusca; class Cephalopoda; order Sepiida; family Sepiidae; genus Acanthosepion; species Acanthosepion pharaonis. Next base: position 92,675 of record CAHIKZ030001743.1, on the reverse strand, counting down.
CGAAAAAAAAAGAAAAGAAAAATGCCTCGAAGTGGGATCTAAATAATGAGAATCGAGTAACTCGCTTAAATTCAGAATGTCTACGTAACAAAAAGGAAAGCAATATTTATTTTGAAAAATACAAAAATGTGGCACAGTGGAATTTTCAGTTTAAAATTTGTGTTGAAATCGATTTGTGCTGAAATCGACTTTTCGTTTCTCGCGGTTTTTTTCGCTAAGCAAAATGACGTAGAAAAAAAATAAGGTATCGTTTATCATGAGGTATAAAGAAATCTTGGTCTTCAATCATTCTTATTTTAAACTTAGCTAGCCACAATCATTGACCCAAATATACCACTGTATTCTTTACACCAAAAGAACACATTCTTACATAATCTTACTACAGTCACCATAATACCTCAAAGTCTCTATGTAGTCCTAACTATTTCCCTTATGTACAATTTGTCTTCGTGGATGGGAATAAATCATTTAAAAATGAAACCCCAATGAATATTTACAACTAGTAGTCTTACCCAACTTGTCGATCAGAAAAAGCGTTCAATTAGAAGGGAGCAAAAACAGCATCATGTTTAAATGTAACAGAGTCTATCTTCTTCAATTACTTTAAAGTACTTTCATTATAAAGAAACATTTTGAATTAATGCAGTTACGGATATAATAGAAGTAGTCTGTATTTATTCAGTCGAAGTTAGCCAAGGACATGAAGGGGTAAATCAGGCTATATGAAGACCCACTTCAGATCATAATTATTTTGGAGTTTTTGAAATTCAGTTTGTCAGTGTTCTACCAGGAATATAAAAGAGGATACATTTATAAAGCAATTGTTAAGTTTGAGGAAAATTGGTTGAAAGATCAATACAAAAAAAGAAAGAAACCAGTAAAAATCACTATTTGTCGTTATTTACATGAATTTTCACCATATGGGTCGACTCAATTATCAAGTTAAATGACTGTTAAACAATCAACTTGGCTACAATTGAGTGAAGTTTGTATTAGATTGCTTGAAAATTGAAGAAATTTTTAGTTTAAAATTTGTGTTGAAATCGACTTTTCGTTTCTCGCGTTTTTTTTCGCTAAGCGAAGTGGCGGAGAAATAAAAAAAAAATGAGGCACTGTTGAGCTCGTCATGATGTTAGTAACCTACATACCGAGTTTGAACGAAATCGGAGGAAAAAAAGTTGAATGTATCGATTTTTAATCGGCTTTATCGATTATGGATTTTTTTAAAATTATCGATTTTTGCGCTAAGAACATATCTCTTCCATTGTACAATGTATGTGCCAAGTTTGGTCAAATATATATATATATATATATATACACACACACACACAAGGTGTCCATAAAGTTCGTGTGCAATTTAAAATATTATAACTTTATTTGTATTTGCAATAGAAATAATCTGTAAAAAAATGTTATAAAGTTTAATGTACCTAGTTTTAAGTATAGTTATTGAATAATTCTTTAACACAAAATTTGCAACAATTTTTAGATAAGTAAAAAAATATTTTCTTTTTTCAAGAATCAATTTCATCCATGGCTTCAACTGAGGAAAAAAGTAAACTGTATCCTTTGGTTGGCTGAACTGAAATCTACTATTGCTGTAGAAAGAAAGTTTAGAATTGGATACAATAAAGAACCACCTCATAGGAACACTATTGCTAAATGGATGAAAAAAAATTAAAGAGACAGGCTCCGTTCATTATAAGCCGTGAACTGCAAAATCGTATGACCCTTTGTATTGCTAACGATGGAGGACATGTGGAAACTTAAATAAAATTACAATAAAACCTTAAAAAAATATAAATTTAGTTCATTCTAAACCTTTTTACAAATTATTTCTATCGCAAAATACAAATAAAAGCTATAATTTCTTTTAAAGTGCAAATAAAATTTATGGATACACTGTGTAAAACATATCAAACCAAACCATTTGTTTGGAAAGAATTGTTCTTATGTACATTCATTTGTCATGTTGTATTGAAAATGTTATAATTTAAATATGTCCTTGAAGATGGTTTATTAGAAAACAAAATAAACGTTGACATATTAAACATTAAAACAGCATAATTATATATAGGATTCTTTTTGTTTTGTTTTTTTTCCGTATATTTTTTTTCATTCATATATATATATATATATATATATAAATATATATATATATATATATTCATTCACATAATTATTCAAACAAAAATTCTAAAAAGGTTAATGATTTAATTGGCATTGAAATCCATCATCGCAAAACAATTCAAATAATATACAAAAACCTCCGAATTCGTTATGAATGAATTGATCCTTGTTTCCATAAATTTCTGCCGTATTAGTTCTTATCTTTTACTACAAAATAAAATAAACCTAACAAACATCTTCAGGTAACAGAATAGATGTTGTTCTTGTTTTTTTCTTTAGTAATAAGAGGACAACGAAAATATATGTATTGTTGTATCCAAAATGCTATAAATTTGTAAATTGATTGCACGTTTATCCATAATATATATATATATATATATATATATATATATATATATAATGCATTTTTATACAAGAAACTAAGCAAAATAATCTTATTAATAACCCTCCCCACACATCCCAAGCACAGTCCTTAATAGTGGCAGATAGTTAATTACAATCATTCAACCAAACACGCACGCAACCCCAATCATCAAATACAAAAATAAATACGAAATACACACTCAAAAAAAAAATAAAATAAAAAAATAAGCAGGGAAAGTGTTCCGCATCTACCAGATAACTGACATCTCTGTCAACTAACGGTAGGGAAGATGGCGGGATTAAATAAAATAAAACGGAAAGCTCATCAGAACAATTACCGTGGAAATGTTTATAGAAGCAGCTAAACGGGAAGCTACGTTCAGATAACAATTTCATGCACAACTTAATATTGAAAACCTTTATAAAAATGCAAATTTCGCTGTAATCACTGAAAATATTGAAACTATAACAATTTACCAACGCCGCGATTAATATCCTGACATCGTAGAAGCTAGAAAAAAAATCAACAGCGATTGTTGGCTTCTATCTAATTTACACCGAAACACTATAATTTGAGATTTATTCGTCGTAGAAAGAAAAAAAAATGGCGGTATCATTATATTTCGCTTTTATCATATTTAGAATTTAAAGATTTTCTTTTTTGTTGTTTGTGACAAGAAAAATAGTGTAGTTCTAATAATGTCATTAAGCTTTTTATTGCAAGCGTGAAAGGACTTGTTACAAAAGTTATTTGTCCTTTAAAATATCTGTTAATTTTAATTCTTTTGTGGTGTGATTTTCTTCTAAACTACGATAACAGGTAATAAACAACTTTCAAAAGAAAAAAAAAGAAACAGAAAGAATAAATACGTAAACTAAACACGAAACAAAGTAATCAGCCAGTTTACATTACGACGTTGTAATTTAATATTTTGTGCACGGAGAGAGACATGATTATATTTCCAAGTCTTTATCTGTTTTGCAATTTGTTGCCATTTTTTTTGTGTGTGTGTGTGTGCGTCTTTTATTTGCAATTTACGAAGCAGTTTATTTTCCAGCTTATGTTCGATTCGCCGTGTTGAATAAAAAAGAAAAAAAATCAAACAATATGACCAAAATGAAATGACAGAAGAAAGTAATGGGAGGAGGAATATATTAAAGACTTGGGTTGATGTATTTATGGAATGATCGACATTTTCGACTAATGCTGTGAAGTGAAAGGAAGGAAGGAGAGTCGTGAAGAAAAATTTGATGACAGTGTCATTGGAATGAAAGAGGTAGACAATCACTTTCATACAGTATCGATTCATCTGTTCATCGATCAATGTCAGATCAAATCTCTCTCTCTCTCTCTAAATGATGAAGAATATCTATCTATCTATCTATCTATGATTTATCTATCTATCTATCTATCTATCCCAGTCCCTTTCTCTTTCTCTTTTTTTTTTTATGATTGTCTATCTATCTATCTATCTATCTTTAAATCTATCTATCTATCTATGTAATGACCATAATTCCCTCACCAAAATCCCTAACCCCCGCACCAAGAATGGATATTATCTGTTTTTGACCTCCTGGGGCACTATCCTCCCCGCATCTCGGTCCGGATATTTATCTCAGTCTATTTATTTCTTAATCATTATCTATTATCTAAAAGATTTAACCATCTAAATAGAGTATCGCATATTTCTTTTCTTTTTATCATTATCTATCTATCTATCTATCTCAGACTGTTTCTATCTATCTATCTGTATATCAATCTATCTGTCTATCTATCTATCTATCTATGTAATGACCATAACCCCCACCAACATCCCTGCCACCGCACCAAGAATGGATATTACCTGTGGAGATGGCCTCCTGGGGCACTATCCCCACCGCACCTCGCCCCGGATGGTGCTGGACATGTCCGAAAGGAAGGGTGTGTTTTGAATTCATATGAAGTTAACTTATCCCGTGACTGATTTAGTATTATATATATATTTATATATATATATATATATAATATTTTAATCATTTCAACCCCAAGCAACGCTTTTGCCACTAAGATGCAATGCGTTTACCGACAGTGAAAAATTTTTTAAAAACTTCAGTGTGATAAAGAAGAAAAAACCTTAAAAAACAGGATCCAGGATGACAGAAGATGACGATTGTAGTTGCATTTAAATTTTTAAAGATTGTAGGTAATAGTAAAGGAAGATATTGGAACATAGTTCTACAGGTGAGAAGTGCGAGAAAAGAAAATATTAAAATAGAATAAACACTATCTCGGTAGTTCAACAGGAAAAGGACCCTTTTTGTCAAAACTAGTAGCACACTTCAATTCGTTGAAATCAGGGCCCAAAGTTATAAAGCTCATCATTCTTCTCCTCCTCCTCATCATCTCATTGACTTGTAATCTTACGGCGGTTACGAATGCAGAAGCCACACTAACTCTTTTCCCCAACGGTCTATCAACGGCAGCCATCAGAAAATTCTGGTACAGTCATACCTGTATATGTATACTTATGGATGTGCACAATATGAGGGTATTTAATGCCATCTATTTTTTAAGGATAAAATCTATCCTCAAAATCATTTTCCATTTTAATGATTTTTACTATAATGAATGGAGGGTTGAAAATCAGGAAGAAATGCATTTCAGTGGTCAGGAATGAATGAATATCTTGAACCTACTGAAATAGAATAGGGATTTGTATGATATTTATAATGTATTATCCATTATAACCACCACTAATGATTTTACTATAGGAATACATTGAAAATCAGGAAATGACCAGGATTGTCATTGGTCAGGAATGAGTGCAAGCATTACTGATAGAATAGGGATATTATATGTATAATGAAAATGCATTGCTAATGATTTTACTATAGGAATGCATTGAAAATCAAGAAGAAAGGGATTGTCAGTGGTCAGGAATGAATGCAAGCATTACTGATAGAATAGGGCTATTATATGTATAATGTAAATGCATTGCTAATGATTTTACTATAGGAATGCATTGAAAATCAAGAAGAAAGGGATTGTCAGTGGTCAGGAATGAATGCAAGCATTACTGATAGTATAGGGCTATTATATGCATAATGTAAATGCATTGCCAATGATTTTACTATGGGAATGCATAGAAAATGAGGAAGAAAGGGATTGTCAGGGGTCAGGAATGAATGCAAGCATTACTGATAGAATAGGGCTATTATATGTATAATGTAAATGCATTGCTAATGATTTTACTATAGGAATGCATTGAAAATCAAGAAGAAAGGGATTGTCAGTGGTCAGGAATGAATGTAATCATTACTGATAGAATAGGGCTATTATATGTATAATGTAAATGCATTGCTAATGATTTTACTATAGGAATGCATTGAAAATCAAGAAGAAAGGGATTGTCAGTGGTCAGGAATGAATGCAAGCATTACTGATAGAATAGGGCTAATTTATGTATAATGTAAATGCATTGCTAATAATTTTACTATAGGAATGCATTGATAGTCGAGGAAATTCAGTAATTTAAATAATAGTTGCTTGCAGAAGAGAAATCTTTATAAATATTTACTTGGTAAATGCTATTAAATTCCTCTGAATATAACAAAAGCGGACTGCTGAGACATCAATGAAAAGCTCTCTTCACACCTTGTCGAATTAAGAATATCTGGAGACATATTGCTTTGAATGTAACGCAATATAAATTTTGTTCTTTTGTTTCTCTAGTTATGGCTGATAGAGCAAAAATAAAATGTTGGATCTGTGAGTGACAACCAGCAGACCTTGCATTACAAGGTGACGCCTCATAAATTTCCTGATATGATTCATTAAATCTTTTTTTCCATTCCCTCATTTTCTTTCCTCAGTGTTTATTTCTCTACCTTCTTTTATTCCTGAAGGGAGTTCTCGAACTGAAGAGCCTTTTTTTTGTTGCTTTTCTTTTAGAGAAATGGGTAATTTTGAAGGGAGATAAGTCTATGGCTTTCATGAATTCAGTATTCTAAATATGAATACGAAATAATTATGCAACAAGAACTGCCATTTGAAATAGTAGAAAAACCTGATTTTCATAAGAAAAATATTCTAGTATTCCATATTTCTTTATAGGGACGAATAAAATACGAGTTTATGGTTTTTTTTTTCTCGTCAAAGCCCATCTTGCATATTTACAAATACATTGTGGAATCTTCCACATTAGCCTTCCACCCCTTTCGGAGATATGTATTCTCCCCTAAAAAAAAAGCCTTAACCAATCACCACTTCGTTTCAGTAAATTTAATCTTCTATTGGTTAAGAAACACTAAACTGTAGCAAAATCGAAACAGATCCTTTTCCCCCACGAAGCTCCCTGGAGCCGATTTTTAGACACCAAAGTCTATATAAACAGCCGCATGACTCAATTCAAGTCAGCCAGTCATCAAGTTTCGTGAGATGATACCAAACTCCACGCGTGTCAATTCACTGACTCAACATCACTTCAAAATTCTCAACAAACTCAACACAGCACTCAAACGACCATTGTCCGCGTGGTAATCAAAATACAATTGACTTAAAAAGTGAACGTTTTCACTACACATACAGTAATTATACAATTCATCAATTTAGCCAAACAGTTAAAGGCAAACAACTCTTCACAACTTAAATTTTAACTAACAAGTAACACACGCATACACACTAATATTTGAACGAACACATTAGAGATTTTTCCTCGCAGAAATAAAATTATTTTAATTTCACTAACAAATCAAAACCATTAACTTTTATTGACCAAATTTCTGCATGAACATTCTTCATAACCTTGTCTCAATTACCACAATAAACAAATATTCTGTTATCCTTGCATGTATATCTATTGTATATATAGATATTTCTTTATTGTTGGATCTCTAACCATTGTGTTTTTAGTAATTCTTGCAATACAAATTGTCCTTGTATTCTTTATTTGATCTACGTGTTGTGGGATAATGTATAATAAGCACGCATAATGTTTGCCTTACATAAATTACCTTCTGATACATTTTCACTCAGCTACAACTGGCAACGATATCATTGCAGTGAACACTGTTGCCATATCTGGTCAGGTGCTCCTGCTTATTCACCTTGCAAAATCCAAAGAAGGATCTGCAGTGTAATCGATCCTGGCTTGGCATCTTGACGCCAGGTGCCTTCTCTCTGTCTTTTCTACAAATATTTTCATGGCAACTGCTCTGACAAGCTATTTTTCCCTGGTTTCCCGAATACGTGAATTTAAGCGTTCTACTAGATTGGCATTTAGGTCCCACTCGTTTACTGTTGAAGTAGTTGAAATGTAACCTCTACTTCTACTTCAACAGGTTATTTTCTCGCACTTACCACATGTGGAACTCCCTCCTATTTACTTGGTTCCCTGATAAATATATAAATCGTCAAAGATTTTAGACGCAAGGTCAATCGCCATCTTCTGTCTTTTTATAAGTTCCGTTCATCTTTTTATCCTTTCCACAATCCTCCCTATACTCAGTCGTTTTTCTCACATTCACTCACCGTAACCCCCTGCGTACTAATGGTATTCCCACCAAGCTTGGGGTGAATTTATCATATATATATATATATATATATATATGTGTGTGTGTGTGTGTGTGTGTGTGTGTGTGTGTGTGTGTGTGTGTGTGTGTGTGTGTGTGTGTGTGTGAAAGTGTATATAAATTAAATAAATATATATATATATAATTATTTATATATTATATGCGCGGCACTTATTAGAAAGCGTGAAACCCAGGGTCACAAACTCACATCTATCCAACCAAATATATATATATATATATATAGCGGATGCGCACTGATGATGAGTCCCAAATATAGGATGAAACGGCCGTCCAGAGCTTTCTGCATTCTGTTGAGGTTTCTTCTAGACTCGATGAATTACATAATATATATATATATATATATATATATATATATATATATATATATATAATGAAATGCATAAATTCTAGCAATAATATAGAATAACAGACAGGAAAAATAATAACAACTTGTTTCGCTATACTTATTTTAGTTGCGTTTTTGTATGAACAAGACTGTCCGTTTACCCTGAATGCAGTGTAAATTTCATGTCCCAAACCATATGAACGACTGCAATATTTTGGGAGACGACATTACACTTTCTGACATGATAATGATCTTAAACTCTCATATGGATTGGTGAAAAATTGATTAAAGACAGGATTATCGTCATACTTTGGCCTGAAATGAATCGAAATCTGAACCCAACATAGAATTTGTAGCGAGATCTTAAAGTTATGATTAATTCAAGATAACGTTAAAATTTAATAGAGTTAATTTAAAATTGAATTTTAAATTTATAAAATTTAATAAATTTTAAAATTTAATTTAATTTATATATATATTATATATAAATATAAAAGTGAACATTGAAGTCAACACATAGAGGACAGGTTGTTTCATGCTAGACGCAATCTTCAGGCCACGACGCCTGACGATTTCGTCTAGCATGAAACACTGTCACCTCTAAGTGTTGACTTCAATGTTCACTTTTATATTACACACACTATCTCTGATATTGAGCACTTTATCCCACAAATATAGCACACCTTAAGAGTATATTTTTCATATATATATATATATATGTGTGTGTGTGTGTGTGTCTGTGTGCGTGTGTGTGTGTGTGTGTGTGTGAAAAGTGTATATTAATATAAATAAATATAAGTATGTATAATTATTTATATATTATATTCATGGTACTTATTAGAAAGCGCTCAATATCAATCCAACCATATATATATATATATATATATATATATATATATATATATATATATATATAATGGACTCTCCGGACGGTTTCGACGTATGAGGATCTGCCAGCTTATTGATTCAGTTATGAAAGTTTGTGCGATAATCTTAAGTGGCATTTAAGACCCGCAAGTGATTTACAAAGAAGGCCACATATGGAGCAAGTGTGAGGATTGTGAAATGAGATCATTGTTAGATTGGCTGACCTTTTAGATCTCGCTCTCACTTCTTGAAGATGATTCAGGCACGTTGATTGAAAACTGATGAGTCCACTAAAATACGTTGATCTCCATTCTACCCGCTCCAAGGCTAAGCGCTCAAGGGTGTTATGTGGTATATTCACTGCTGACATATATTCCTAGATTATGCCTTGCGAATTTACAAACACAGGCGTGATGAGATGGTCACGGGCCATTAAATATTTCATACTGCATCCCAACCAAGACAACCAATAGAAAACAACGACCATGCTTTCCCTCTAGTAGCCAGAGTACTGATAGTGTATTTCTTGGAACATTGTAGATTAGTACTATAGAATCAAAATGAACTGTACCACATCACTTGAGGACAACCTACAGCAGCAACAACTAAAATGGATAGCCCCTCGAATGAAAATAATGACATAATCGAGACGTTAATATTCCACATCACTTCCAATAAAAGTTTAGGAAGGAACCCCCCTATCAATACTGGAAAGAGTGGTAAAAGCTATTGTTTTCCTAAAAAAAAAATAAAAATAAAAGTTCTTTTAAAAGAAAGATTATTTTTTTAAAATTTCAACCGAAAACAGTACTAGCTGCTCGGTCCATGAATGTTTCCTTGTAGGGGAACGGCTAATATTACCAATACCTATTGTCGAAAATGAATTCGACTGAACAGACGAGCGTGGAGAGAGTTGAAAGAAAACGCCCTTCCTTTGCGACCCTCTCCGCTAGGGTCAGGTAACCACAGTAATAACTGACAGGAGCAATAGGGACAAGAAATATCAGATACCCTAACCCTGTCCCTGCAGTGGCAGCAAAAATTACTGACAATTAAACCGGACATAAGAGTAAAGCTCGTCTCAGAGAAAGCTACTTATAAGATACTAGCAGCATGGCCCGGCGTTGCCCGTGCTTGATTCAAAAATCGTACGACTCATACAACAATCGCTATCACTTGACTTAAAATATTTTTCCCCTTCCTTGCCTTTAAAGGAGTGCCCTTTGCCGTGCTGATGTTGCTACATGCCTTACTTCTTGCCTATTTCACACTGTGAATTTCTTCTAAGCTCTATACTAAACATTAAATCTGTTACGAAAAAAGAACTAAACAAAATGAACACAAAACGATCAGCTTTGAAAAAAGGACTCGTAACTGGAAAAAATATAATGAAAAAAGAATGTTAACAACAAATAATTTTTCACACCCAACCCAGTTCTGCGGAATCAGAATCAACGTTGAGTTTAAGCAAGCGAATGAGCCAATTGGAGTAAAGTGCCATGCAGATTTAAATTTTTCCCACTTGTGACGAATGCAGCTATCGATTTTTTTTTGCATGCTAGCATGCTAGTTAACATTCGTGTCAGTCAGCTGTTGGCTCTCACGCTGGCCAATAGAATTTTCCTGCCTATTCGTGGCAGCCAGCTATTGGCTCTCTCTCTGGCCAGTAAAAATGGCCGCAAACTACATGAAAATTGCCGTAGAAGCATAAAAAATCGATTATTTCCACTATCGATGGGAGTTGGGAAATGCAAAGTCAGTGTTGGCCTTCCCGCTAACTTGGAGCATGTGCACGTAAATTTTGGTGCAAATCCGTCGAAAATTGCGGCTGTTACACACACAAACACACACACACACACACACACACACACACACACACACATCCTGCCTTTTATAGAGATACCCGCTCGTAAATCAGCAATGCAGCTAGTGAAATGTCCGCGCCTCAAGAATATTATTAATAAAGATAAATATACCGTTTAATAAATAAACAGGGCGTCTACTCAAATATGTGCATCCACTAAAATAAAGTTGTCAAATCTGTCGGATTAATAAATAAAAAGAATCCATTGCAATCATGTGACGTTTGAGTCCCACAGCAGACTTACAAAACTCACACAAGTAACCTGCAGGTATTTCTGGTAGCGCTGCATTTACAGGATTTTGTGCCTGACCTCTCTGGTGTGATCTTACGTGATTGGCTAAACCAGCCGCCAAGAGGATGACTTTTCCACAAATACAATGAGTCAATAGTTTCGTCCACCGCAACGAATGTTGGCTCCCTGTGCCGCTCCAGGAAATTTTTCCCGCCAGAGTCAATCCTTCAAATCTACAAATCAACCATTTTCCCTTGCATGGAGTATTGCTGCCATATATGGTCTGGAGCCCCTTCTGTTTGCCTCAAGGTCCTTTGATAAGATCCAGAGACGGATATGCAATATGATTGGTCATGATCTGGCATCTCGTCTGCAGTCGCTCTCTCACAGACATGCCGTTGCCTCTCTCTGTCTTTTTTACAAATACTTTCACGGTAACTGCTCCGATGAGCTGCTTTCGCTGGTTCCCAGACTTTATGAATTTAAGCGTTCAACTAGGCTAGCTTCTCGGTCTCAACATTTCACTGTCGAAACTATTAAATGTAGCCGTCTCTTCTACTCCAATAGCTTCATGTCTCGTACCTATCGCCTATGGAACTCCCTCCCCTTTTCTTGTTTCCCTGATAATCTCCAACTATTCAAATGTAATGTCAATCGACGTCTCCAGATGCCTTGATCTATCCCTTATCCTTCTCTTCATCCTTTCCTCTATCAATCCTATTTGCTCTCGCTCCAACTCTGTAACCCCTTGCGCTAGTGGCTTCCCGCCTTGCCTTGGGGTGATATGCTTAATATATATATATATATATATATATATATATATATATATATATATATATATATATTTTAAGTGTATGTAGGTGTTCTAATAACTCCGGGACAGATTCTATTTCTCCTTTCCTGATGGCATGCTTTTTGTTAGAATGAGCAATTCCTTTCTGTTCAAAATTGTTGCAGCATTTTCGCATCAACCTTCTCTGGCCAGATCTCTCCCCAGCAACAGTTTCCCAGTCTTCAACTTTAACGCCAAGAATCTTTAAGTCACATTTAACTACATCCTTGAAACGTTTTCAGGGCTTATTAACAGGTTGATTACCTTGTACCATCTCACTATAAAAAAAAAGTCTATTGGGCAATCTGCCATCCTCCATAACTGTCAGATGACTTGTCCAGCGCATTTGATTATGGAGAAGCTGTTTCTCTATGCTGGCTAAGTTTGCGTGCTGAAGGACTTTTGTGTCTGGTGTTCAAGACTGCCAATTGATGTCCATATATATATATATATATGTGTGTGTAATGTCATCCACAGAGAGACTATTTCGCTGTATTACAGGTCATCCGTGTGGGTAGACGTCCATATTGCCCCTAAAAATATCGAAACCCAAAAAAATTGGTGTCAGTCGGAGATTTTACCCCTAAGCCATTGAAGAAGGAAGTTGAATTTTCACTGTATTTATTTTTAGATGAACACACAGTGACCGAAAACTCGAATTTATATTTATATATATATATATATATATATATATATATATATATATATATATATATATATATATATATATATATATATATATATATATATACAAATAAATTTACATTATATATATATATATATATATATAAATAAAAATTATTATATATATAAATATATATATATATATATTTAAATATATATATAAATTCTTTTATTTTTCATTGTATATATATATTTCCTGATTCAAAGAACCTTTTGAACCCAAAATCCGAATTCTTGAGTCCTTGCATACATAATTTACACACACACACACACACACACACACACACACACACACACACACACACATATATATATATATATATAATTTTTTTTAATTCATATATATACATTTGTAAATTCGTGACTGCGTCACCCTGGGTAGAGGCAATCTGACGTGCTCTAGAGTCACTCGGACCTTGAGCCTTGCTTGCTAGCTGGAATTCTGACAGGCACTACCACGCCGGGTCAGGGTGGGGCCTGGGAACAATAGCAATTAAGAGGTGGTCCCACGCTCTTCAAAAACTCTCGATCGGATGCCCCTTGCTGCCAGATGTAGTTTATCGTCATACCCAGGACGGTTTGAATTTTATCAAGGATTCCTACAATCTATATAGTAGGAGCACCAGACCAGATATGGCAGCAATATCCAATGTACAGATGAATAGCAGATTTATAAATGTGAAAGAAGGATTCTAATGATGATAACGGTCTAGCACGACACAGTGGGCCAACTTTCCTAGCAGTAGACCTAGCAATTGATTCAATGGGCCAACTTTCCTAGCAATAGACCTAGCAATTGATTCAATGGGCCAACTTTCCTAGCAATAGACCTAGCAATTGATTCAATGGGCCAACTTTCCTAGCAGTAGACCTAGCAATTGATTCAATATAATCACCCCATTTCATGTCAGAGGAAAACGCGAACCCAAGAAGGCGCAACGTGTTACCACGCTGACAGCGGACAGAAGAGATTCTCTATGGTGCTTAAATGAAAGCAGTTTTGTTTTGCTTTGCTGACAACCAAGCATTGTTTTCTTACCTTAAATACTATATACTCGCGCGCGTATGATGAAACTTTTTGAAGGTCTGATTTTGAAGCTAATTTTAAGGAGGTCGCATCATACACGAGATATAAAATTAGCGTATATACCTCTGGCCCTGGCTACGCCGTTGTCCAAACTAGATATCCATTTCTTTTCTTTTTATGTGCCATGACCTTTCAGGACGTAGGCGATCATGGCTCTCCACCTCCCTCTATCCCTTGCAGCTCTCAACAAGTTCCTTCCCTTTGCTATCTCTCCCAGACCACGTTCTGTCATTCTTGCTTAAGCCCTCCATGTATGTTACTCGTTGTTTTCCCTTGTCTCTCTTTCCCTCTATTCGATCCATGAGTATCAGATTCTCCAGGCCCTCCTTCCTCATTGTGTGTCCCAGAAATTTCAGCTGCCTCTTCTTGATGCCTTCTCCATGCAACCTAAGACTTTATGGAATCCGTCATACTTGCCTGTCACCCCCTACGGGAAGATGCACTCTTCCCCAAATTAACCTTTAACCAATTATCACTTCACTTTTCCAAACTCATCTTCCCATTGGTTAATACAATTCGTCTCGACTTGCTGCAAAAAAATGTAGCAAGTCGAGACAAATCCTTTTTTCCGCGCAGCTGTCTGGAGCCTATTTGAAAACCAAAAAATCTATAAACAAAAGAATCGCTCGACTTAATTCAAGTCAGTCAGACACTGAGTTTTGAGAGATGCCAGCAGACTACACGCGTTCCAACACACTGACTCAATAACACTACCAGCCTCTCATCAACTCAACACAACTCGCACTACTATTGCCGCGTGAAGAAACTTAACTTACAATTTACTAAGAAAGTGACATTATCTCTACGAAATCGTAATTGTACATTTAATCAATTTTAGCATATCAGTCAAAGGCACACAACTCTTCATAACTTGAGTCAACACTTACAATTGTCACACACATACACACTATTATTTGAACTCACACAATTGACATTTTACCTTGCAGAAATCAAACTGTTTTAATTTCACAAACAAACTTAAACCATCAATATTCATTCACCAAATTTCTGCATGGACACTCATTGCAATTTTATCTCACTTGCCACGTTTAACAAGCAACCTATCATCACTTTTTGGATGTCAAATATATATATATAAATTCATGTTATTGTTGAAATCTATATCTACGTTTTTTTTTCCTTGATTTCTTCAAGTTGTATTGTCTTCATATGTTCGTTTATTTGTTGTGGATAAATGCATAATGTGCACGCACATTTTAGGCCTTCACACAATTTCACCTTCTGACACAGCATAAATTCCGCAACAATCTCATCGTTGCTCACACGCCCGATATGCATTTACTGCAGTGAAAAAGTACAGATGTATTTAAAATAAACCTGATTTCGATAAAGCTGATGTCTTACTTAACTGTATCCAATAATAATGCATTTAATATTTGCATATTAGTATCGTATTATAAAATAGAAACATAGCAAATATGCATCTTTTTTATTGTTTACGTTTATAAGATGTTTAGCTGTTTCTCGTTCAGTTGTTTATGGCTGTACACATTCACACAACGAGTATAGTGTTACTAACGATAATTTTATCATTTTCTTTTTTAACTTATTTAACTAGAAGATGGGATAAAGAGATAGTGGAAAAGAGGTTAGTCTATTGTAATTTGGTCTCTCAAAAAAGGTACTCACATGATACAGGAGGTACGTGATAAAATCAGTTTTTATAAGTGAAAATTTGGGGCTCGTATGATAGGTGAGATCGCGCGTTACACAAGTATACACGGTATATAATGAAAGAGAGAAAAAGAGGTAGAAAGAAAGAAAGAGAGAAAGAAAGAGAATGTTCATCAACCAATTTATAGTAACAAATAAAATTAAATATTTCTTTATATCCCACTGATTAAACCCCACTGACGAGCGGATGTAATTTTATTTGTTACTGGGTTGATGAATATTCTCTCTCTTTCTTTCTTTCTTTACATACCGTATATACTTGTCAGTTATCTCCTGTTAATTCCCCTCTCCAGATTCTCCACTGCCTTAACCAGGTATTGAACTCACATTCTTTGGGTCCAGTCACTGGATCTAACTAACGCCTTTATCCACTGTGCCATTGAGGACATCTGTGTGTGAATTTCTGGGTTTTATAAACCTAATGTCTTCAGCAACCATTTTTTTACCAGTGCTCATATTGCAATTTTTGCTGTTATCATTGTATGTTTTTTTTTACCAGAGCTCATATTGCAATTTTCTTTGTTATTATTGCTTTTCTCTGGCACTCCTTATTACTGATTCCCATATTGTATTCATTTCTATGCTTGGTGGGCTCAGGAGATTTTTGTGGTCTAGCATATGTGCTGATTCCTTAAGTTTACAAATGTTTCAAGAAATATAGACTGACAAAAATTTGGAGTCGCAATACGCGAGATCACGCGTTACACGAGAATACACGTTAGTTGCTTTTCCGTTTTCATGCCGTTGTGGATGCCAATGTCACTAAAATTTTAATTACCGTATATACTCGCGTATCATACGAACTTTTGAAGACGTAATTTTGCAGCTAAATTTAAGGGGATCGCATCATACACAAGATATAAAATTAGCGTATGTACTGCTGGCTCAGGTGGCGCCTTTGACCAAACTATATATCCATTTAACTGTAGTCGAATTAGTTTCAAATTTAGGTCTTCAAAGGTCACAAGACACGAGAGTATATACGGTAGGTGTCTGTTTTTTTTTTCCTTCTTGTGTTCTTTCACTGTTATATCTTATTGTACTTTGGACTTCTTTCGAAAATAATTTAATTAATGACTTTTAAAACTTTCGCCACACACGTACGATCCTCTCAATACACACCAGTAGGGTGAGACACACCAACTGAAAATCATTGCATTAATACTTTGCTTAGTTTTTAGAAGACATCTTTGCTATTCCTATGTATCTTTAGGTTTTTGTATCAAATTTTCCGTCATCCATAACCGTCCTGGGTGTGACGATAAACAACGTCCAACAGCAAGGCCTCTGATCAGGAGGATTTGAGTACAGTGAAACCACCTCTTAATTGCTGGTGTTTCTGATCCGGGGAGTATGGTCAAATAGTCAACCTCCAAATTAGGGTCAAAACACTATGAAAGTGTAAAATTAGGTTTTAATACGAGAAATACTTTGTAATAAAAAAAAAAAAACAAATTTAGCAGCAATACATTTTTGAAAAAATTATTAGCAGTGTTATAAAATAAAATAAGACATATCTCGGCTGATTTACAAGCAAATAAACTAACATACTCAAGAGCGAGAGCCGGATGTGAACAGGACAAAGCCCCGTCACAAAATGACCAGTATCTTCGTTTACGCATGTTCCCGACGTACTAGTTCCGGTCGAAAAGTAAAATAATATTTTAAAGTGTTTCTATTTTTCGACCAATGAAAATGCTTCCCTCCTAATTATACTCGCGTCGTTTTTCGAGCCTGTTAAGCCATAAAAAACGCCATAAAATGGGTCACAGAGTGAAGTACAACAGCAGTCAACAGGAGGCCAGGGAAGAGATCTGTCACGGTCAGGTTGAGCGGTCGGCAGCAGTCAGCAGGAGGAGCGCTACCCAACCAGTGAGAACTACTATGAGAGATCAACCCAGATCTTCAGCCGGCCTATGAACTATACCACAAGGTAGCTGTCCCAAAACCACACGTTCCTATTGAAATAAATCACGTAAATCTATTTCTACTGTTGTCGCATTTCTTTCTTGCAACCATACGCTTGTCTATAACAGCAGCAATACATTTTTGAAAAAAAAAAATATTACCAGATATAAATTTCAAAAAAAAATATTACCAGCTATACATTTTTGAAAAATATATTACCAGCAATACATTAAAAAAAATATTGCTTGTAATACATTTTTGAAAAACAAATAATACCTCCTATATATTTTTTGTAAAAAAAATATTACCAGCGAATGAAAATTATTACCAGAAGTAGATTTTTTGAAGGAAAAAATATTACCAGAAATACATTTTTGGAAAAAAATATTACCAACAATTGGAATAAAAATTTTGTCGGCGTTAAATAACCCATTGAGGTTGATATGCCGTAAAACAAAATAAAACAAACCAATCCAAACCAAAGAATACATATTCTATTCATACGAATCTATCCTAAAAATATTGTCGGCATTAAATAACCCATTGAGGTTGATATGCCGTTAAACAAAATAAACCAAACCAATCTAAACCAAAGAATACATATTCTATTCATACGAATCTATCCTAAAAATATTGTCGGCATTAAATAACCCATTGAGGTTGATATGCCGTAAATCAAAATAAACCAAACCAATCTAATCCAAAGAATACATATTCTATTCATACGAATCTATCCTAAAAATATTGTCGGCATTAAATAACCTATTGAGGTTGATATGCCGTTAAACAAAATAAACCAAACCAATCTAAACCAAAGAATACATATTCTATTCATACGAATCTATCCTAAAAATATTGTCGGCATTAAATAACCCATTGAAGTTGATATGACGTTAAACAAAATAAACCAAACCAATCTAAACCAAAGAATACATATTCTATTCATACGAATCTATCCTAAAAATATTGTCGGCATTAAATAACCCATTGAGGTTGATATGCCGTAAATCAAAATAAACCAAACCAATCTAATCCAAAGAATACATATTCTATTCATACGAATCTATCGTAAAAATACTGTCGACATTAAATAACCCATTGAGGTTGATATGACGTTAAACAAAATAAACCAAACCAATCTAAACCAAAGAATACATATTCTATTCATACGAATCTATCCTAAAAATATTGTCGTCATTAAATAACCCATTGAGGTTGATATGACGTTAAACAAAATAAACCAAACCAATCTAAACCAAAGAATACATATTCTATTCATACGAATCTATCCTAAAAATATTGTCGGCATTAAATAACCAATTGAGGTTGATATGCCGTAAACCAAACCAAACCAAACCAAACTGTCGTCTATAACGACGCAACCCAGATAGTTACTTTTGTAGCTGCTTGATATTGATGCTCTCCAGCTGCAGAACACAACTTGCGTTGCCTCTTTTGCTGTCGACCATGCATTCTGTCTTCGTACAGTTAATATTTAATTTTTTTTTTCTAGTTCTCGTAGGATCGTCTCGCTGGACAGATTGAATAAATCCGAACGGAAAAAAAAAACATCCTTGACTTAATCTTCTTGTTTAACTAATTCCTTGGCTTTTTTTTTATTTTCCAGTACATGTTGCACACTACAATCTTAACCTCTTCAAGTCTAGGGTTAACCGTTATCTTACCCACATATCCTCATAAACTGTACTTCTTATCTTTTACTTTAGCTGCTCATACAACACAAAATCCTTCACTATCTCTAGACCTTGTGTGATTCTTTGGCATTGTATAGGGTGGAGATTAGAAAAACTAAAAGGTTAATCTAATATCTTTCCTGTATAGATCGAACTGGCAGGGGTCCCCTTTTTTTCTTTTATATTTCATCAATCTTTTTTTTTTTTTCTTTGATTAAAAATAATTTTGAAAACATTTTAAATTCTGTCTTGTTTTTTTTGCTTTCGTTCTCTCTTTCTTTCGTTTTTCCCTTTTTCTCTTCATTCGAAATATCTTTTTTCTTTCTTTGTTAATTTTTTTTCAATTTTTTTGGTCATTTTTTCATTCTTTCTATATTTATTTCTTATTCTTTGTTCTATTTTTATTTCATTCATTCTTTTTTTTTCGTTTTTGATATCTTTCTTTTCTAAATCATTCTTTTCTTTTTTGCTTTAGTTTTTAATCTTTTTTTTTTTCTTAATCCATTTTTCTTTTGTCCTCACCGTTTTTGCCCTTTTTTCATAACTCCTCCTCATTTTCTACCGTTTTCGTCTTTTTTAATGATTTTTTTATTTTTTCCATTTTCTCGTTTGTTTTTCTTTCTTTCCCCTCCTTCTTTGAAGTGTTTTGCTATTGCTTTTCTATTTTTCCTTCATGCTATCTTCCTTTCTTCCCATCACATCTTTCTTTCTTTCGTACTTTCTTTCTTTCTTTCTTTAGTTTTTGTCCTCATTGTTTTTCAAAAACGTTTTCCCCTCTTTCTTTCTTTAAATTATTCTTTCCTTCGTTTTTTTCTTTCTTTTCATTTTCTTTCTTTCTTTAAATTGTTCTCCCTTTATTTTCCTTTCTTTCTTTCTTTCTTTCTTTCTTCATTTTTGTCTTCATTCTTTTTCAGAAACATTTTCCTCTCTTCCTTCGTGTTTTTCTGTCTTTCTTTCTACAAGTTATTCTTTCTTTCTTCTTTCTTTCGTTTTTCTTTTCATTTTCATTTTCTTTATTTCTTTAAATTATAACCTCTTTTCTTTCTTTCTTTCTTTCTTTCTTTATTTTTTGTCCTCATTGTGTTTCAGAAACGTTTTCCTTCCTTCCTTCCTTCCTTCCTTCTTTTCAGTTATTCGTTCTTTTTTCTTTATTCCTTTTTCTTTCCTTTCATTTTGTTCGTTTTTTTTATTATTCCTTCTTTTCCATCTTTCTTTCTTATCCATCTTTCTTTCTTTCTTTAATCTCATAAGCTGATTTCATTGGGAGAATTGAAGATATTGTTCAACAATACTGAATTCTCTGTTCTGCATTTATCAAAGTCTCTTGCAGACTTTCCATTTTGAATCTTCCTTGAGTCAAATTATTTCAGACCGTAAACAGGATTTTCTAATGTCTCCCATTTTTTCCGGTGTTGCCGGCCGGGGATGGGGGGAGTTGTGGTCGAGGGTCAGTGTGCAAAAATTCACCTTGACCTTAGTACAGATCATGAAATAGACAAAAATGAGAACCAATCAACACAATTCCCAGGTAGGACTCGATAAACAAACAATAAAATAAGAAGAAAAAAAATAGAAAGTTTTTTCCATTTTTAGTATTTAAGTTCAAATAAAATAGTTTTGTTAGTTTTTGGTAAATGTTTCTTACTCTCTTGAGTCTAAATATAGACTAATCGCCTGGTGGTATTAGGGTTCCGAATTTATAAACTACGACTAGTAATCGTGGTCGATAACTGCCCATTGAAATTTGAGAATATATATATTTCAAATTAATATATATATATATATATATATATATATATATATATATATATATATATATATATATATATATGTATGTATGTATATACAGAGAGAGAGAGAATATATATATGTCAAATTTCATATATATATATATATATATATATATATATATATATATATGTTTATGTTTTCTTCCCTCTAAAACAAATATCTTCTACCCAAAATCCTGCCTCGTGCTTTTCGTCTGACTGAAAAATGAATTGAAGTGGATAAATTCTGTATTAGTTTTTCGACGTTTTTTTTTTTTTTTTCAAAAAACCAAATTTCTATTTCCGACAAAATTTTATAAGACTGACGAATTGTATTTTTCGTCAAAAAAAATAATTTTATTCCCCATATGAAATGATTTGGGATTTTATTGTGTACTAATTATTTGCTCTGTAATAATAAATACATTGAGCTCTTTTTGTGAATCAGTTTTAATATTTTATATTACTAGGAGCCACTTGGATTATATACCAACGGATTTATTACCTTTATATATATATATATATATATATATATATATATATATATATATATATATATATATATATATATATATAAAAAAAAAACTTAAAAACATAATATTCCATGGTCATATTTTATTCCATTGGAATCGTAAATACAATCCAATTCATCAGACCTACAAATTCAAAAAAAAAACAAAAAAAACTCCTAATAAAAATAAAATTTTTTGAAAATGTATGTATGAGAGTAAACAAAACAATGTTAGAAGTAAATGAAAGCTATAGAGAGGGGTAACAGACGAGAGAAGAACAGGAAGATCTAAAGATGAAGGTGAGGGATTAAAATTTAACAGAGAAAATTTTTTTAAAGAGGTGGGGTATCAAATACGGTTTAAATATGAGATGATTTGAATGTTCTCAGATGTCTAATACATTAAAGATGTAACCGAAAGGATACCTTTTATGGCTACATACACACAATAATAGACGATATAATCTTAAAGATCAGAAGATGAGAGAGGAGAGGAAAAGAAAAATCAAAAATAGGAAATTCCTTGTAATATTATTTAACCCACCATATTGCAGGCTCTCTAACATTGACACAGGAAGTTTCTTTCTGAGATTAATTGATAAACACTTTCATAGTAAACATCCACTACATAAAACTTTCAATAGGAAGACACTGAAAATTAGTTACTCATGCGTTAGAAATATGGAGAAAATTATACCTTCTCATAATTGTAGAATACTTAGAAACTACCATCGTAATGAAATTCAATCTAGTAACCCTGCCTGCAATTGTAGGAATAGAGACCATTGTCCAATCGGGGGTAAATGTATGTATGAAAATGAAGTATATGAGGCAACAATGGAATATTAGTGTTTAAGCCTTTTTTTATTATATCCTTACTCTGTCCTGGACATTGAGTTCTACCTGGATTCTATCCTCTTGGAATTATTTTTTATACAAATATATATGCATATATATGTATGTATGTATGTATGTATGTATGTATGCATATATTTATATATTTTAGATATTTGATTGCATATGTATGTGTATATTTATCAACTAATATATATATATATATATATATATATATATATATATATATATATATATATATATATATATATATTAAAATTAAGAATTTTTTAGGTGCAAAATTGTTGGTTCTTTTCCGGGAGTTTACTGGTGGGAGGTCATTTTCGTCATAAAGTGCTTGATATTAAAAGATAATGACAGAACTTTAATAGAATTATATATAATTATATATATGTTTCTCGTTGCTGTGAATTTGATTCCTACGGAAAATGGTAATAGTGTTATTATTGTCTTTTTTTTCTTCTTTGTTATTATTTATGGATATTTGAAAGGTAGTGTTTTATACGTTGGTCGACTAATTTATTCAGAAAATTGTTGTTTATGAGCATTTGTTTTATATTGGTAACTTCTTTGCAAAATATTGTTCTGGATGAGGTGACGTGAAAAGATCTATTGATGAAGTTTTTGATTAGGGCTTGGGCATTCGCTATGGAAGTTGAGCAGACAGGAGTTTTTGCTGGCTTTTACATGGCTTTTATATTAAATGTATTAAATGTATCTTTGTTGTTGATATTTAGTTCAGCCGGGAATTTTAAAATGGAATTTATTAACCGTGTCTTCTTTTTGTGTTGTTATAAAGATGTCGTCACCGTATTTGGTGTATATAGTAGATTTGGTTATATGATTATTAAATATGGCGTTTTTTTATGTGTGACATGTAGAATTCGGCGAACGTAGGACCTAGAGGAGAACCCATGTATACGCCGTCGATTTGAATATATATTTTTCCAAGTTAAATTGTCTGGAACTTTGTAGAATTATATATATATATATATATATATATATATATAAAAAGTGTGTATATAAATATAAATATATATATATATATATAAAATAATATATATATATAAAAATAAATATATATATATTAATATATATATATAAAAAAAAATCAGGCGAGTCACTTTTATCGAACAGCACAGTATATATATATATATATATATATATATATATATATATATATAATGTAAATCTATTTAAACTTGGTGTGGTGAAAAATCCTGGATAGCACAATTTTTAGATAAATTAGCATCTGGGGGAAAATGAAAAAAAAAAGAAAGTACAAGAAACCTCTGAGTAGGATGAAAAAAATCATCCAGTAACTTAAATTTCTGGTAAAAAAGAAAATTAGCAAAATCAGTAATAAGTTAAAATAAAATGAATGATTGCTTTTATACACTTACTAGAGCATATGTAAAATAAATAAATCCTAATCCATTATTACTACCTACCTTCTTTTCAACTTCATGTGATGAAACCTATCTAGGTAAATGGGCTACAATAAAAGATTTATATATATATATATATATATATATAGAACGTCTAAGTTCATATAAGTAAGTTCAAATTAGCCTTCATCTCAACCAGGTGCTGATAATTGGATATATTTATCTCAAATGATGCCAAATCAGTCAGGTTTTGATCCCAAATATTGCAGCAATCAAACATTTCTAGCCACACTGATGAGCTATGATACAGCAAAACAGTCTGTCTGTTAGGGAAAATATATATATATATATATATATATATATATATATAAACTGTGTGTGTGTGTGTATGTGTGTGTGTGTGCATGTGTCCTTAAATAATTGGCAGGACATCAATTTAGCTCTTCAAAATTTCCTCCCTCACAATTGTTAGTGTACTATTCTCTGACATGGGTTACCGACACACTCCTTTATCTCATATCTTCACTATCTGATCTGTTTTTATTTGGCTTTATCTTTACAAGAGTCAGGCATCCTTGGCCTGACGATAAACTACATTCGGCAGCAAAGCTTCTTATCAGGCGGTTTTGGGGAGCATGGAACCACCTCTTAATTATTGTTGTTTTCAGGTCCACCTGACCCAGAGTGGTAGCACCTGTTAGGGTCCCAGCTATGGGCAAATAGCTACCCTCTAAACTGCAGTCAAAACAAGAAAATAAAAAAATATATTAAAAAACTTATCGGTAATACATTTTCATAGTAAAAAGAAAATTCAAAATTACCATTAATACATTAATGGAAAAAAATGACCAAAGCTCACAAAGTATTCAGTATACTATTAGTCCTTTAAAACTCTAAGAAAATTAAATTCCATCATTGAATGACCCATAAGGAGTTGATATGCCATTAAACAAGCAAACTAAAATAAAGTAAAGTTTTTTAAAAAAATAAACCAGTTTGATGATCGCAAAAGCATGAAACCCAGGGTCACAAAACTAATATCCATACAATTGAATATATATATATATATGTGTGTGTGTGTGTGTGTGTTGTAGCGTACCTACAGATAATAATGGGTATGTCCCCATTCACATAAATACAGTAGTAAATACTGTATGTTGGTCTGCAGATTCCTTGTGAAATTCACTTGACTGAATTCTAGCAGTTGACTACTTCTTCTACACACCACTGGTAAATCTTATATGTGTTGTTCTTGTCCTAAGTATTATCGTTCATTACCAACCTTCGTTTGATTATTCTATTCAGTAACCTTCCCTAGGTTACAACAATTTATATATATTATATATATATATATATATATATATATATATATATATATATTAAATAATGATATAAAATTTATATATATCAATTATAAAAATATTTTGAAAAAACCCTAATACAATATGGAAAAAATGTTTTTTAAAAAATTAATTGAACGTTTAAAACCTTTACAACTTAATCAGAGTAAATTTATTTACATTGGGTAATACTTTTTGTTATTTTTTTTTTTTTAAAAAAAACAAAATGGTAGAGGATCTAAATAATATTGGTTAGAGTATATGCCCAAAACACATTTAAAAAAAAAATTGAAAGTTAATTTAAAATTTAGAATTTCCAGCATCTCTTGTTTGTGGCCATGTGTAGTTGCATTAATGTAAACAATTTTTTAAAAATTGAAACATGTCCCATAAAAAAAAATTTTTATTCATGTCATAAACATTTATATTTTATTTGTATATATCTATAATATATTCATAATTCATTAAAACGACAACAAATGAATAGTTGAATAATTTTTTTTAATTTTTTTGTGTTCTAACAAGAGCTTTCATTTTCTGGACAAAATATTTGTAAGAACTGTCCGAATGTTCTGTATTTCTCTTTTTTCAAAATATACCTTTAGCCATTATCAAGATGATTTGATTATCACTTAGAAGATAAAACTGTGTTTTGTGTATCTTCTTGTGTTAAAATGATGTTTTTTAGTTTCATTTTCATACAATTACTTTTTATCTTTGTTCATAGTTAATATTGTTAAGAAAAAAGCTTTTTCTTTTTTTTTATTAGAGCTTCCATTATTTTAGTCTTTTTTTAAAGTGGATGCAGTTAATATATTTGTGTTTTCTACTAGTATGTTCCTAATAATGTCATGATAAAATCTGAGTGTGTGTTTAAATGTGTTCTGATGGAAAAATGATTCTTAGGTGTAATGTAAGACATCTGGATAAACATGTGGTTGTTTAGCCAATGTAATTATTTATGAGTCCAGAATTTTGAGGAAAAAAATTCCTTAAAGGGCATTTTAATATATATATATATATATATATATATATATATATATAAACAGAGAGAGAGAGAGAAGAAAAGATTTAATTGTATTCCAATTTCTCACCCACATAAAATTTTGACACTTGTAAAAAAAAAAAATCTCCCACTTATATTATTCTTTATAATATACATATCAAACAAAAAATAACATACACTTAACATACATATCCCATTCCCAGCAACTAATAAAACTGTCAAAATGATCAAACAGCTGAATTCTTAGGAATCTGCCATCCTCTATTTTAAAAACAACTTTTGAGAGGCCACATTGACCAACACAAGGACTGACCAAAATTAAAAACAAAAAAACAAATGAAAACTACAGATAAAGTTCACTTTCTTCAGAAACAGTCATTTTTAATCCTACGTTTCACTGCTACTAACAAGCAGGTTTTTTTCTCCTGATGATGGCCATGCTGGCCGAAAACTAGTCAAGGAACCTAATTGAAATAATAAAAATTTGAAATATTAATATACAAACACAAAAAGTCTGAAAATTTTAATTTTTTATATTTTTTATTGTTTCAAAAAATATATATATATATATATATATATATATATATATATTTAAATTTTTTATGAAAAAATTCAAGGAATCTAAATGAAATAATAATAAAAAAAAAAAAATTCAAAAAGATTAATCTACAAACCCAGTGTGTCTGAAGATTTTAATTTTTTCATATTTTTTTATTAAAGTTATGTATATATATATATATATATATATATATATATATATAATATAATTTATATTCCCCATTGTTTTTTTGACAGATGAAGGTCAAGCATTCACTTTTTGTAAAACTGACAGGCAAATAATCATCATGTATATAATAAATTTGATTATAGTGGTGATTTTTGTGCAGAACAAATCACACATTTTGAAATGTTCCAAATAAGCAACTTGGTGCAATATATTTTAAAAGGTCCCAAAAATATAAAAAAGGATTTTTTTGAAAAAGTACTTCTGAAAAAGAATTCCATCCTTTTCTATAATTCACCCAGTTTCCTTTTTTTTTTCTCATTTATTAAATTTAAATTTGGAATTTTACGAAATAAATAAAAATTAACCATAAACAACCAATAAAAATGAATATATTTTTTATGTAACATTTTTTTGAATATTTTCTTTTCATCAACAATGATTTTATTTTCTCTTTTATTTGATCATGGAAATTATTTTATATTTAATTTTATTTATAATATATATTAATGATTTTTTTTAATCTTTATATATATTATATATTTATATTTAAATATATATATATATATATTCATATATATATATATATATATATATATAAATTAATATAAAAAATTATATATATATATATAATATAAATATATATATTTATATAAGTATATTTATAAATAAATTTAACCATATATTCAAATTTATGTCATTTTTATAGATTTATATATATTATATATTCTGTTATCAAATGAATTTAGTACATGGAATCTTATATATATATATATAAATATATATAAAAAGTATATATATAAAATTTATGTATGATATATTTTGCTTTCGAAATATATTTATTTTTCATATATATGTTTAAATGTATGTGGAATATTTATATGGAACCCATATATATATATATTTAATAAATAAATAAGTATTTTTGATATTTATATTTCTATATCACATGTAGGTCAAATATATAAATTGAATATATATTATATAAGGAATTTATAATATACACATAATAATATTGATTGTTTGATATTTAATTTTATTTTTTACCATTCTTTTGAATATATAAATTCATTTTTCAAATCATAAATTTTTGTTTCCAATTGGATAAATTATAAAAGAAAAAAATCATTTTTTTTATAATTCTATTATTATTCTTCTAAAATGGAAATTATATATAATATTTCCTCATTGTATTCCATTCAAGATAATGAGGAATTAAAATAAATATTTATTCTTTTCAAATTCTCATAAAATCTTTTTTTCAAATTTTTTTTTAAAAGTGAATCTCAAATACTGCCATCCCCAATTTTTTATGCAAGCTTCAAAATATCAGTTTTTTTTGAAAAATTTAAAAGAGAATTAAAAAAAAAAAAAAAATTAATTTGAAAATAAAAAAATGTCCTATTTTTTTTTTCTTTCAAAAAAGTTCATTAAAAAAAAAGAAAAAAATGAAAAAGAAAATCTGAAAAAAAAAAAGAAAAATTTAAATTTATGAAATAAAAAAAAGAAAAAAAAGAAAAAAAAAAAAAAAACAAAAAAAAAAAAAAAAAAGAAAGTAAAAAAAAAAAATAAAAGGAAAAAAAAAAAAAAAAATAACAAGAAGGAAAAGAAAAGTATAAGAGAAAAATAAGAGAAAAAAAAAAAAATTTTGAAAAAAATTTTTTCCAAAAAAAATAATAAAAAGAATTATAAATTTTTTTGATATTAAATTTTTTAAAAAAAATTTTTCTAAAATAAAAAAATTTTTCTTGTGAAAAAAAAAAAGAAAAAAAAAATGAAAAATTTTAAGAAAAAAAGGAAAAAGAAAAAAAAAAAAGAAAAATAAAAAAAAAAAAAAAAAAAAAAAAAAAAAAAAAAAAGAAAATTTAAGGAAAAAAATTTGCTGAAAGAAAATTAAAAAAAAAAATATAGAAAAAAATAAAAATTTTAAATTTTTGAAAAAAAGAAAATGAGAATTGAATTTTTTTAAAATATTTAAAAATAAATAAAGAAAAAAAAAAAATCAAAAAAAAAGTGAAAAAAAAAAAAGGAAAAAAAAAAAAAAAAAAAAAAAAAAATTTAAGATTGTGTAAAAATCAAAAAAAAAGGAAAAAATTTAAAAAAAAAAATAAAAAAAAATAAAAAAAATAAAATATAAAAATTCAAATAAGATTTTCTCTTAAAGAAAAGAAAATAAAAAAAAGGTCAAAAAATAAAATTTTAAAAAAAAAAAAAAAAAGAAGGAAAAAAATAAAATTTGAGGGAAATTTGAATTAGGAGAAAAAAAGATATTTTTTTCTTAAAAAAAGAAGAAGAAAAAAAAAAAAAAAAAAAAAAGAATAAAATCAAAAGAAAAAAAAAAATAAAAAATTTTCTATAAAAAAATTGAATGTTTTTTTTTTTTTTCAAATAAAAAAATAAAAAAATAAAAGATCTGAACTCCAAAAAAAAGAAAAAAATAAAAAATAAAAATAAAAATTTAAAAAAGAAAAAAAAAAGAAAAAAAAAAAAATCTGAAATAGAAATTAAAAAAAAGAATAAAAGTATAAGATAAAAAAATTTTTAAAAAAAAAACAAGCAAAAAATTTTCATTGATTGATTGTATTTTTAAAATTTATCAATTTTATATTCAGAATTGTGAATAATAACTTGGATAAATAAAATTTGTTCCATAAGGAAAAATTTTCTTGTCTTAAAATAATAATATATAAATAATAGCATTAAAACCTCCATATCATTCAGGAGAAGATCATATATTTTAATAAGGGAAAAAATCAAAAAAAAAAAAAAAAAAAAGATTATGAATTTGGTCAGTATACCATAAAAAGATGATGAAGAAAGAAGTTAAAAAATACCTAAAACCTGAAAAAAAGCTAGTTTTTGAGAAATTGATTTGTTTTTATAAAGATATTATTTTTTTATAAAAAAACAAAAAATATTTTTGATATTTTAAAATTTTGGAAATTATAATAAATTCCTATTAATTAACGTCCATTTAAGATTCTAGGTGGAGAATTTAAAAATTAAAATTTTTGCCAAAAATTAATTTATAAATTTACCATTTTCTCAAATTAAAACCTCATATAAGAAATCGGGACAGAATAAGTCTCTTATATCCGGGTTTCCATTTTATATTGATTTTTTTCTATTTAAATACATTAACACAGGCTCTAATTTGGGACCAAAAAAAATTGATCTCTTATATCCGGGTTTCTTTTATTATCCGGGGTCTCTTATATCCGGGTCTCTTATATCCGGGTTATAAATATGTATAAACTAAAAATGAACTCATCTTTGATTTACAATATTGAGCTGTTGTCCCTACACCATCCATACATTCAAACATACAGTTTTATTCCCAAGAAGTAAAGTTATTTATATATTTTAAAATCTTGACTTTGTATTAAATATTAATATATTGATAGAATATTTCCAATGTGATATTGCCATAAGCCAGCAAAAGTGAAAGACGAAGTCCCAAGAGAAAGTGAAAGGAAAAAGAAGAAAAAAAGCAAATGTAAACGAAGGAAAAATTTTTTTTAAAAGATTAAAAGGAAGAAAAATCAAATTTCTTTATAAAAGAAAGAAAAACATTATTCATTTTAAAGCAATTAAATTGAAAAAAAAAAAAACAGAAAAAAAAAAAAATTTAAAATGAATATAAGACAGACAAAAAATAAATAAAATAAAAACTTTCACAAATATTGAAAAAAAAAAAAAAATACTCAAACTAGAAGAATTTGAACAGGAGAAATAAAAAATTCTATAAAAATTGTTTGATGGTTGTATGAAATTTTTGAAAATTTGTTATTCAATTTTTTGTCCTGAAACAATTGTATCAATTTAATTCATTTTCATGTTCACAGACAAAATCGATAAATGCTGTTCTCTATAGAAAAACTGAAAAATGCATAAAAAAAAAAATGGAACAATAATGCAAATAAAAACAATCAAATCAAAACCTCTACATTATATTTTTAATTTTTTGTATAACTTTTTAAATAAAAGTTTTTTCTAGTAAGGAAATTTTATGTCTTAAAAAAAAATATATTTTGGCATTTTTCCAACATCCTTCAATAGATTCTGAAGATTTGTTAGTTCAAAAAAAGGTTAAAAAATAAGCTGATTAAAAGAATGTATGAAACAATTAATCAAACAATCTTAAATGTTGCTGATTTTTTCAAAAATCAACCTTTCAAATAACAGGACCTCACTTGGGAGTTAGGTTTTTTTTTTTTTTTTTTGATTGAGTAGTTTTTTTTGGTGGGTATTTACATTTTTTTTTTTTTTAAAATAAGAAAAAAATATTTTTCTTTTGATTAATAAATATTTTATTGATATATGTATTTAATCTAACTCATATAAAACAGATATATGTATGTCTTTTTTTGTCTTTTCCTTTTCACTTGAGATCCATCCAACCGATTTTGACTAAACTTGGCATATATTTGAATAAATTAAAAAAAAAATAAAAAAAAATCAATAATCAATAAAGCCAATCAAAATCAATACATTCAACTTTTTTCCTCTGATTTCTATTTCAAACTCATATCTGTAGGTTACTTAATTCATGATGAAGTTCAAAATACCTCATTTTTATTTTAAAAATTTTTTTAGAAAAAAACAAAAATCAATTTTGCTTTTTTTTTTAAAAAACTCCTCAATTTTTAAACAATCTAATACAAACTTCACTCACTTGAAGCCAACAATAAGTTGATTGTTTAACAATCTTTTAACTTGATAATTGTGTCCACCCATATAGTGAAAAAATGTGTAAATAGAAAAATGGTTAATTTTTTTGTGGTTTCTTTTCTTTATTTTTCGTTGACCATTCAATAAATTTTCATTAAACTTAAAAAAATTGTTTTATAAATGTATCCTCTTTTACATCCCTGGTAGAACACTGACAAATTGAATTTTTTTAACTTCTAAAAAAATAACTTCCTGAAGAAAAATTTCATGTTGCCTGTTTTATATTTCATGTCCTCAATAACTGCATTTTTAAAAATGTTTTTTTTTATGGATGTATTTTTTTTAAAAATGAAGACAACTGAAAATTTATTTCTAAAGATGATGCTGTTTTTAAACATGTCCAATTTAATTGAATGCTTTTTAATCATTTTGACCAATAAAAACATTTTTGCTGAAATTTTTAAACCACAAAGAGGTTTTGGAGAATTCATAACGGTGGAAAAGATTTTTCAATAAACATTTAAAAAAATTTTGTATTATGCAAAGGGAATATAATGAACCTGATTGGAAAATTCTTTTATTTTTTGGCGATTCATTTGAGGTCCGATATCTCAATGTGAATTTCACAATGCCTTTTCTTTCAATAGTTTAATATATATTATTTTTTTGAAAATCTAAATTTTCCATTTTATTTTCAATTAATTATATATAAAATAATCTAGCCATCATATATAAAAGATACCCGTCTACTACTTTTGGCGAGCCAATCCCAATTCCAGACGCTTGATCAGACACATTTGTGTTTGTTCAAACACCTAAAGAAAATAACCTTCATTTATTATTTTAAAATGCTGATTGAATTTAAATGTATGCAATAAAAAGCAGGATTTAATAAAAAAAATTAATTGGCTAATTTTTATATAATTTATCATCATTTAAAAAAAAAAAATTTAAGATCACATGAGAAATTGTATAAAAAAACTTTAAATCAAAGCATCTTTCTATTGTTTTCAATGAAATGTATAATTAGAAGGATTGTTTGCCAAATAAATGAATATATATATATATATATATATATATATATATATATATTTATTTGTTAATTTAATATGTGAAATATTTAATAAATAAATTCCTGCTTTTTTTTTTGAGATTTTAAATTTTTCTTAAATAAAAAAATTTTATAAAACACGAAAAAAAATGACAATTTGTTTTTCCGCTAATGCTCATTCAGTGTTAAAGCAAATTTCTTTTACTGTGTCATCTTTTATATCTTATTTCAATATATATATATATATATATATATATATATATATATATATATATATATATATATATATATATATAGTATATATCGATAAAAAGTGACTCACCTGATTTTTTTTTTTTTTTAAAAATTTTTCACCTATTGTTTTTTAATCAAACTAATTTTTAATCTTACTAATATAAAGACCCTTCCTGACCACCTAGTAAAAAAAAGTTTACTCACCCTAAGGTATTCTATTGATAATTATAATTTTGGATATAAATGAGATTTAGGGAAAAAATTCTGTGCAAAAAAAATTTTGACTCACTTATTTCCTGCAACTAGTAATCAATAGAAACATAACCGAACAGCTTTAAATAAAGAATAATAGAGGTATAATTTACTTATAATAGGTAATATAGTTCGAAATATTTAATAATCTACGGGTCCTCCTTTATTTTGAATAACCATTTCAACCCTTTTTGGCATTGACTCAATTAGGTTCTGGCAAATCTCATCTCCAAGCATTGAATTCCATTCGGATATGAAATTCACAATCAAATCCTCTTTGTTGCTCAACTGCTTTCTCGAGAGCCTGTACTTTATAATACTCCATAAGTTTTCTATGGGGTTGAGGTCAGGAGATTGGGGTGGCCATTTCATAAAACTCACCTGCTTCTCATCAAAATATTTCTTCATCAATTTTTATTTTTGAGAGGGAGCATTATCCTGCATAAAAATGAGCTTGGTGGGGTCGATTTGCACCCTTTCAGCAGAAGGGAGCAAACATGACTGTAAAATTCTCTTGTACTGCTCGCTCAATATGTTTTAAGAAACCAGTTCCATGAAAAGAAAAGCATCCCCAGAACATTATACTGAACGGATGCTTGACATTACTTACTGCTAAATTCAAAGAGCTTTCAAAGCTTCTTCTTCAGATGTTCGATCGCTTATCCTTTGAATTTAGCTCAACTTTCGTTTCATCAGGGAAGAGAACATTTAGTAAAAAAAAATCAGGTGAGTCACTTTAATTATAATATATATATATATATATATATATATATATATATATATATATATATATATATATATATATATACATATATTTGCATATATATATATTACATATATCAATATATATATATATTAAATATATATTTATATATATATAAATATATATATATATCTATTTATATATAATTAATTAATATATGAAAAAATTTGGTAATATATGGTATAGCCCCAAGGAGGATGAAATCCTGTAGGCTAATGTAAATCCAGGCGGTAAACATTAAAGAAAAACAGACCACTTTAAGGTACCATTAAAGTGCCATTAAAAATGTATCTTAAAGTGGTCTGTTTTTCTTTAAATATATATATATATATATATATATATATATATATATATATATATATATATATATATATATATATATATATATATATATATTATATATTGCTCTTTCTTACAGTACAGGTCTATTTGAAAAGATATATAACTTATATTTATCCAACTTGATCAAGGGATATTATATATATATATATATATATATGTGTGTGTGTGTGTGTGTGTGTGTGTGTGTGTTTGGCAAGGGGTGAAATTTTAGGCATGGAGGTAAGCAAAGGCTGCAAATTTTCTGTCTCATGTTTAAATGCAATTTCATGTGCAAGTTTAAATGATGTGGTGTAGTTTTCAGGTATTTTATCCTAAGGTACCACGCGTTGAAGTCACCTTACCAGACAAATCGACCATGGTGAGTTTCGAAACCAGGCCTCATGGATATAGAGCGAACGTTCTCACCATTTGACCCTGCCTGCCCACATCCGCCCACGCAGACACTGATTGTTCTCTCTCCATTTCTTCACTTTGATTTCCTAAACAATCTTTGAAATCACAAACAATTCTAAGAGCCTGAAATGTACTTAGTGACTCCACTTATTTAAGGACTGCGTAGTGGTCAATGTGGGAAGTAATCTTAAAGTAACAATAGCATCGAGGACAGGCAGCAGTTTCAGTTGCAGGAAGAACAAGATTGTTCATTCATTTTTTTTTTTTTTTTTTTTTTTGTACTTACCATTTTTTATTTGTCTTACGTCATTAAAAGAAGAAAAGCAATTTTGAAAGACAATTTCAATAAAACAAATTGTTTTCTATGTAAGGAGCAGGTCTTGCTAAAAGTACTAGCAACTCAATCAGTCACCCAGAATACCACCAACGCTAAGGGAATCATCATGATATCAAGTCATATGTTTTGTATCTTCCAAAATTAAACCATATAAAAACATACTTGTGTTCATCCATGACTCAAAACAGATTAAATTCTTTAGATATTTTGTCACTGTTTATATGTTTACCATTCTTCCATGCACTGAACATTGCTGCCATATCTGGCCTGGTGATTCTGCTATATATTTAGAGATTTTTGATAAAATACAAAGAAGAATCTGCAATGATATTGGTCCTGACCTTGCATCTCGGCATCAGTCACTTTCCTACTGCCATAAAGTATTTCCCCATGTCTTTTTCTATAAATATTTTTCATTAAAATTGGTCTGATGAGCTTTCCTCTATATTAAAAAGACTTTAAATGTATTACTACTATGGCAAAAGATCTCATCATCTTATGTTTTGAAATGTCTATATATATATAATTGGTTCAAAAAATAACTGGCCACTAGGGCAGTGGCCTGGGGCACTATCAAGGCTGAGGGAACCATCCTGTTCCCATGTCATGCATTTGGGATCTTCCAAAACTAAAGCTTATAATAGCGTACTTGATTCAAGACAGATTAAATTCTTTGGCTATTTTATCAATATAAAATGATCTTGAAAAGAAAATAGGTGTAGAAAGAGCCATGAAATGATTTGCAGATCTAAAGGCTAGAAAATATGCTTTAGGTGAGGTAACGAATGTTTTCGTTGTCATGTATTAAGTTGTATATTGTAATAAACTCATTATTCTAAATTTTCAGTGTTTCTCCTTAAAAAATTTTAAAAAATTATACTTGTAAGAGTACCAAAGTTCAGATTTTCCGGGGTGCGAGCAACCATCTTTGGTATGGAGTCATTGTCTTTTGCAAAGAGTTTAACATTAAAAATAAAAATTAAATGCGGTTTCTATTTCGTTGTATTTCAGGAAGTGGGTCACACACAGACCATGGGGAAGGATATGATGTTGTAATAATAAAACGAACAAGAATGTCTCGCTAGATCAATTATGACTGAATAGTGAGTTTGATCCTCACTGGGTGCTACCCAATTTTGCCCTTGTGCTACATTTAAGCTATGCTTAGAAAAGCATTTACTGCACTTAGGCATGAGTGTTGTGTTTTGGCTTGGATATTTATATATGCAGAGCAATGGTGCTATAGAATCAATGCAATACTCACCTTTGCAAGAAGGTTCCAAGCTAGCATCCAGTTGGCAGAAAGGGGTGAGCTGTAATTCAACACAGCTCTGTATGCAAGTAAATGATGGATATTTATCACAATATCCACAATAGAACCGACAGCCAACCAGGACACGGCGAATGGGATTGCCTAAGTGGCAGAATAGAACATTCCAGCAGCTTGTTACATATACAAGCTGTTATAACCTCTGGGACCAGAGAGATTACAATACAGCAGAGCACTGATCTGTTTATTCAATAATATATATATATATATATATATATATATATATATATATATATATATATATATATGTGTGTGTGTGTGTGTGTAAAATAAGAAATAAAAATAAAAAAAAAGGAAAACAAGTTAGTCATATTTTTTTAAATACTGTTTGTTTTGATATATGAAATTATACAAAATTATATATCTTTATATCAGGGTATATATATATATATATATATATATATATATATATATATATATATTCAACTGTCTGTTGAATGAGGGTCAAAAGATTAAATCCTAGAACCAACAGCCCAATACACCAGCACATATGATTTGTTTATAGTATTGAAGGTTTCGTGCAAATCCACACTTTTTGAAGGGCTGAATAAAGAGACCTGGTGCACTTTTAAGCCAAAAGGTCCCCAAACAACCCTCCAAGGTTTTGAATTGAGTTGTCCTTCTCCCAGACCAGTTGCTATCCAAGGCTATAGAACCCGGTCTGTCCTGCTATTTATCCATAGCTGGGGGAAAAGAAGAGTATTTATACCTTTCCCAAGGGTATTAGTACATAAATGAATATCAGTCAGTTATGTGCCATGTGTGATACACGCTTAGGCGATCATGTATCTTTCAATACATGACTGACAAGGCAGATTTTTTTTCTTTTTCCAACTGTAGATTGCTATTTCTTTCTGCGGTAGACTAGTTGCCACCCAAGGCTATAGAACCTAGTCTGTCCTGCTATTTACCATTAGCTGGGGGGGGAGAGAAGAAGTGGATTCATACCTTTCCTAATGTAATGGATTCAGCTGGAATTTGAACTCGTCTCTCCAAATCCTTAATCCAAGCAGCTATCCATTACTTCACCATGCTTCCTATATCTATCTATCTATCTATCTATCTATATATATATATATATATATATATATATATATATATAAAATCAATAAAAAATAGTAGTAAAATAATAATGAAAATAGTTAAGAAAAACATGATAAAATAGGTACAGATAACCGCATTCAGATGCACAATAATTTCTACTCAGTAACCTCTAGAATAATTTGAAACATAACTGTTACCACTCATACAATAACCGTAAGGATAATGCAGTAGACCTTTTACCCATAATGCACCACTGACCAGAATATATAAATAGTCAAGCCAAAGCATAACTTACATTGCCTGAAGATTGTGTCTAAGCATGTAACAGATTGTTGCTTTTGGGTGTGGACTTCAATCTCCACTTTTATATTTACATATTATCATCATCTTGTGGCCTCAGCCAAGATTGAACTCACCAATACTTTGATTGGTGTAGTTCATAATCTTGACAAATAGCTAAATTCTTGATGCTTCGCTAGGGCTATCAAGAATGTTTTTATCATGACACCATCACTAAATGGATTGCCAACCAAGGCTCAGAGAGACTCCATTCACCCTCCTCAAAGAGCAGGTTTGCATTCAAGTTTTCCTTCTCCTAGACCAGTTGCCATCCAAGGCTATAGAACCCAGTCTGTCCTGCTATTTACCCATAGCTGGAAATGAAGAAATGAAGATTCACCTTTTCCCAAATATTAGCACGTAAGTGAATGTAATGGATTTGACTAAATTTGAACTCGCTCTGTGATTCCTCAATCCAATCCGCTTTATCCATTACTCCACCATGCCTCCACTTAAATATATTTACCCTGATAATGAGCTCTTTAACACATAAATATACCATAATTTAAAAACTGTATTTTGATCATATATATATATATATATATATATATATATATATATATTTATTTTTTGACCTTAATTATTTTTTTTCTGAAAACATGTCAAAAAACGCTACATTTTTGTAATCGTGTTTGATGCATATATCAATCATCTCATCAAACACATTGCAAATTACTTTGCATTAATTTATAATCACATGATGACATGCATTGAAATAATATATATATATATATATATATATATATTTAGTTGGATAGATGTGAGTTTGTGACCCTGGGTTTCATAAAAAAGCGATAAAAAAGACAAACTGATTAATCTTTTAAAAATTTGGGTTTATGTTTCGGCGTGCATTGGTGTTATTTGAATGACAAAACGATGAAATTTCCCCCAAACTTCCACAATAACACAATACATGCAATCTACAAAAACCCAAATTTTAAAACATTAATCAGTTTGTCTGGAAAAAGATAAATAAAACTTCTATAATATACAAATGGTCTATCCAACCAAATATGTTAGCTCTATCTCTGATATTGAGCGCTTTCTAATAAGTACCCACAATATATAATATATAAATAATTATACATATATATATTTATTTATATTTATATACACTTTTCACACACACACACACACACACACATATATATATATATATATATATATATATATATATATATATATATATATAAGCATCCAAGTATATAATTGGTATATACGGAATGAATTCTAATAACCAACAATTACTATTCTTAAAAGAGTGCTCAATACAATATAGAGCAGATATAATTATTATTTATAAAAAATTATAACATAAATATGTTATAACATATTTATGTTATAATTTTTTTTATAAATAATAATAATTATATATATATATATATATATATTTGATTTTTAAAAAGTCCATTGTGTTGCTTAAGGGAAATTCAAACTTCACATATTTGCATAGAGCAGTGCTTCTCAAACGATCTGATATGGCAGATTGGCAGTTTTTTTTCTCAATGTGTCATGTACCTGCAATAATTCGTGGTAATATTAATTTATACCGGAAACGATATATATAATGAATGTAATAAAAGTTGACTATTTTTTATGTTCCATTTATCTTGCAAAAAATAATCAAATATCAAAACATAAAGTAATTAAAAAAAAAAAGAAGCAATTTATTAACACAAAAACAAAAATGATAAAATTTCAATCTTTACAAATGATTCCTTAACATGGCCTGGACACTGGTCACATACCGGTAGCAGATGGTTCACGTACCGGCAATGATTCGCGGACCAGCACTTTGAGTAGCACTGCCTTACACCACCCAGACATCTAAGCTTAGAACACCTGATATTCCTATGTAGTCACCTATCTGAATACTAACCAGGCTCAATGTTGTTTAACTTCAGTGATCGTACATAAGCCTAGTAAGGAAAGGGATTGATGATTTACAGAGTAACTCTAATATTGTGTGATTTCTTGTCTCCATCAA
This sequence comes from Acanthosepion pharaonis, assembly GCA_903632075.3. Lineage (NCBI taxonomy): Eukaryota > Metazoa > Mollusca > Cephalopoda > Sepiida > Sepiidae > Acanthosepion > Acanthosepion pharaonis. Next base: position 53,087 of record CAHIKZ030001743.1, on the reverse strand, counting down.
ATATCTTGATTTTTTTTATATGAAAATTGAAACACTGGTTTTCATTTGATCACTGAGGTTAAGCAACATAAAGTCTGGTCAATACCTAGATGGGAATATAACGAACCCAACTAGAGTTGGAACTCAGATCTCCAATTAACATTTTCCAAATCATTATCCCTTACGTTAGTGCTTCTCAAACTATCTGATATGGCAGACAGTCATTTTTTTTTCTCAATGTGTCATGTACCTGTAATATTTTGTGGTAATATTAATTTATACTGAAAATGTTATATATATAATGAATATAATAAAAGTTGACTATTTTTTATCTTCCTTTTATTTTGCAAAAAATAATTCAATATCAAAACATAAAAAGTAATTTAAAAAATTAGCATTTTATTAACACAAAAATAAAAATTTATAACCTTAATCTTTGCAAATGGTTCTTTAGCATGGTCTGGACATTGGCCGCATACAGGTAAGTGATGGGTTGCGTAACGGCACCGGTCCGCGGACCACCACTGAGTAGCACTGGTATAGAGAATCATTCAACTACATATGTACCATTTTAATTCCTTGCCTTTATTTATCTTTGAAACAACTTCATGATTCCATCTTTCCAAAAGTTGTCATCTTTCTGGGTAAGGAAAATGTTTAAGTAGATTTTACAGGCTTCCAGAGAATTGAAATTCTTCCTGTTAAGAAAATTTTGTAGGGACTGAAATAAATGTTACTCAAAAAGTATATGGTCATGTGGGTATTGCACATTCCAACCAAACATCCCCAATTTCTGTCAAGTCTGCAATGAGAGGTGAAGTCTTGTGCTGTCTTGATGCAAGATGACACCATTCCGATAAGTCGATTTGGTATTCTTTTCATTGATTGTAACTCTTAATTGGTCCCAGTAAGAAGATAATGGTGATATATATATATATAATGATTATAACAAAATATAATAATAAAATATGAACATTGAAACACCAGTTTTTATCCAATCACTGAGGTTAAAACATCAATTCTGATCAATATGTAGATGGGTGACCACTTGGGAATATATAAGTCATTATCCCTTAGCCCATTGCTTCTCAAACTATCTGAAATGGTCATTTTTTTTCTCAATGTGTCATGTACCTGTAATATTTTTTGGTAATATTAATTTATACTGGAAATATATATATATATATATATATATATATATATATATATATATATATATATATATATATATATATATAATAAAATAAAAATAACAATTTTTATCTTCCATTTATCTTGCAAAAAAAAGTTTATTCAATATCAAAATATAAAAATGTAATAAAAAAATAAGCAGTTTATTAACACAAAAAAAACAAAACTTATATAACCTTAATCTTTACAAATGAATCCTTAGCATGGCCTGGACACTGGCTGCATATCGGTAGCTGATGGTTTGCATACCAGCACCAGTCCGCGGACCACCAACTTTAGGAGCACTGGTCGAACCAATTTCATTTGTTTTTGCTTTTTGTTTAAAATTGTATCTAACGCTTTCTCATAAAAGTGGCCATAATATAGTAGACATTATATTTATATAAATAGCTGAGCCACCACACAACCCACAAGACATCTCAGATTTAGTCATCTTCCCGCTGGCCTAATGTAGCTTGACTCTGCCTTTTTATAGTTCCCTCTTCTTTCGTCTTTTTTTTTTGTTTCATATTTTCCCTCTCTATAAATATATTTGACAAGAAATACTGACTTTATTTATTAATTCGATATATTTTTATTACTTCAAGCATTATTCCCAGTCAATATTCATATTTGAGTAGATGCTTCATTTATTTTTAAGAGTTTTATATTTTGTCTAGCAGCCTGAACGTGTTCAGGCCAGTAGACGTCTACTCAAATATGGTTATCCACTGGGAATAATATTTTTTTTTTAAAAATATATTGATTAATAAATAAAATCCATTCTTTCTTTACATACACTCATATATATATATATATATATATATATATATATATATATATATATATATATATATATTATATTTATTAGATAGATAGATAGATAGATAGATAGATAGATTGTATGTAAATATAAAAATGATTTTGAAGTTAATTTCCATTGTGTTTAGCATGAAACAGGCTTTTTACTCTGTTTGTTGAATTCAATGTCTATTTATATATATATATATATATATATATATATATATATATATATATATATATATAATTATTTATTTAAAAATATATATTTCCATAAATAATTATATTTATGCTCTACTTTTGTATCGAGCACTATTTTTAAAAATAATAACTAAAATACTAAGGGACTTTGGATTATTTACCTAACCAGTTCCTTCCTATTTTCTATATATTTTCACACACACATATATATATATATAGTTTTAAAAACAAGGAAACCATTGATTTTAATTTTAAAAGTCTCTAGGGCCCTTTCAGCCAACATCTCATCAGGAGACAATCGTTGGATTAGCGAAAAGAATATTAACGATATTGAAGAGCAAAAAAAAAAAAAAAACACAAAAAACACACTAAAATAATGAACAAGTATATATACTTGTAACGAGGGAAGGGGAAATAATCATGTAAATAAATTAGCGAGGGACAGTTAAAATAAAATATCCCCCAACAGATTCAAAGACCTTATAAATTCTTTCTGCCGGCAGAGAGAAGGTTTTCTTAATCCTATACAGAAAACCTTCTCTCTGTTTTCCAAGTGCTTTTAGCCATTATCAAAGATGAATTTTAGTTTACTTTTAACTGAATATATGCATTGTTTTATGTATGGATCTAGACTTAAAGGGATGTTTTATTTTCCAAACATGGCCAGCACATTGTGGCCATGTTCATAGCTGATATTATTAGAGTGTTGGCTTTTTCTTTTTTATTTGTAATGTTTCCATTATTTTTACCCTTCTTTTACATGTAGATGAGGCATTTTTTTATTTGTATTATCAATGAGTATGTTGTGGATGGTGTTTGGTAGGTCTCCATGTGTATTTAAATGAGACGTAATTGAGCTATGGTCAGAGAGATGTAACATGAGTCTCCTTGTTAGGCACGTTGTAGTATATTCACTTTAATTATTTAAGAATTTGAATTGATCAGGATCACTTTTAAGGGACATGGGAATTTGTAAATAATAATGGTTCTCTGTAATTTGGGTTTTGCAAGTGAGTTATTATTTTTGATTATTTTTCACTGCCATATTGCGGGACTGATATTACGTAACAGTTCAGTACACTTTTCATTGTTTCTAATGAAATTTTCCAGTTTTTTAATATATTGCTTAGCTTTTGGAAGGCATATTTTAATATCACAATTTCCGTGACATATTTTTACATAAGAAATCATGGATAAAACCTTATAATTATTTTTTTTAAAATAAAATCACTCTAGTATAAAGGTGTCCTCACAAAGAATCTATATTTTGAAGTGAGTAGAACAATGAATACATCGTCTATAGACATTCGTTTTAATATATTGCTTAGTTTTTGGAAGACATATTTTAATATCACAATTTCCGTGACATATTTTTCTGTAAAAAAATCCTGATTAATTGCAAGAATATTCTAATTGTTACCAGTGTGCCAAAAAAAAAAATAAATATGCTATCCTGAGTTGGATAAAACCATATATTTTTTTTTCAAATGAAATCACTCTAGTATAAAGGTGTCTTCACACAGAATGTATATTTTAAAGATAGTCGAACAATGAATATATCGTCTATAGGCATTCTTTCTGTGCTAATAATATATGATCAAACTGAAAGAGTTTGAAAATCAAGACATGAAGCAAATAAAAACTGGTACCTGTTTGAAAAATGCAAATTTGTTCATCCTTTAAAATAGTAATTATCTGCAAGCTGTATTGGGGTGTATATATAATGTATATAATTGTTTCTAATTATAGCAACATAATATAATTATTATACCTACATGCCAGGAAGCAGGAATTGCTATTTCATGTAATAACAGGGAACAAAGAGTATTTTTGCCACTAGAAATCTTGGCTTCAATCTTGCTCGGAATCGATGAATTGATCAAAACAACAGGGGGGGGGATAAAACACAGTATTCTTTTTCCTCTTTCTTTCCTTTTAACTTCTCTGTTAATATAACAGGGCACTTTTTTCTTAACTCTCTCTCTCTCAATTTCTCTTTCTTTCTGTCTCTCTCATGCATTCTCTCTCTCTCTTTCACTCTCGCTCTCTCCTTCACAGTTTCTTTCTTTCTCTCTCTCCCTGTTTTCTATATTCTTTCTTTTTTTTGCTCCTCGTTATATATCTTGATTTGTTTTTAAGACATTTCATTTTCTTTCTTTCTTTCTTTCTTTCTTTCTTTCTTTCTTTCTTTCTTTCTTTCTCCCTAAAATTTATTCCCCACCCTTTCTCTCTTTTTTGTTTCTCAAACACTCTCTTTCTCTCTCTCTCTCACACACACACTCTCCCTCTCTCTCTCATATACACTCTCTCCGTCTCTATTTCACTCTCTCTCTCGCTTTCACTCTATCTCTCTCTCTCTCTCTCTCCCTTTCTCGTATTCATTTTCTCTGTATTCGGTGTCCTTCGATTTTTGACCAATCTCATTATATATGCATTGGTCTGCATGCATGTTTTATAACACCTTTCTTGCATCTTGCTTTCCTCCTCTCTCTCTCTCTCTCTCACTTATTACCTATCACTATCTCCCTCTCTTTACCCCTCTCCCTCTCTTTTTCCATTTTGTTTCTTTCCTTGGTTAGTCTTACCCTTTATCTCTCACCCTATCATTTCTCTTTTCCTTTCTTTCCTTCTCCCTATCATTTTCCCCCTCCCTCTTTCTCTTTCTCTCTCACACATTCTCTCCCTCTTTCACACATACTCTCTCCCCCTCTCTCTCACACACACACTCTGCCCCTTTCTCTCTCTCCCACACACTCTTTCTCCCAAAACTTTTCCTTCTCTCTCTCTCACACACACTCTCTCTCACACACTCTCTTCCATTCTCTCTCTCACACACACTCTCTCTCACACACTTGCTCTCTCTCTGTCACACACTCTCTCTGTCATACACTCTCCCTTTCTCTCTCTCATACTCTCTCACAGGCACTCTCTCACACACACTCTACTCTTTCTCCCACTCTTTCTCCCGCTCTCTCACACTCTTCTCCTCTCTCTCTCTCTCTCTCACACACACACTCTCCATTCCTCATCTCTCTCTCCCTCTCACATACTCTCTCCTTCTCTCTTATTCATTTTCTCTATATTCAGTGTCCTTCATTTTTTGACCACCCTCATTATACAGTGTTATTCGATAAAAGTGACTCACCTGATTTTTTTTTTACTAAATGTTCTCTTTTCCGATGAAACGAAAGTTGAGCTAAATTCAAATGATAAGCGATCTAAAATCAGAAAAAGAAGCTTTGAAAGCTCTTTGAATTTAGCAGTAAGTACTGTCAAGAACCGTTCAGTATAATGTTAATGAGGATACTTTTCTTTTCATGGGGACTGATTTTTTGAAACCTATTGAAAAGACCCTCTAGAGCGAGCAGTACAAGAGAATTTTACAGTCTTGTCTGCCCTCTTCTGCTGAAAGGGTGCAAATCAACCCCACCAAGCTCATTTTTTATGCAGGATAATGCTCCCTGTCACAAATCAAAATTGATGAAGGAATACTTTGATGAGAAGCAGGTGAGTGTTATGACATAGCCGCCCCAATCTCCTGACCTCAACCCCATTGAAAACTTATGGAGCATGTTACTCAACTGCTTTCTCGAGAGCCTGTACTTTATAATGCTCCATAAGTTTTCTATGGGGTTGAACGGATGCTTGACAGTACTTACTGCTAAATTCAAAGAGCTTTCAAGGCTTCTTCAGATTTTAGACCGCTTATCCTTTGAATTTAGCTCAAATTTCGTTTCATCGGAGAAGAGAACATTTAGTAAAAAAATCAGGTGAGTCACTTTTATCGAACAGGACTGTATATGCATTGGTCTGTGTGCATGATTTTAACACTTTTCTTTCATCTTGCTTTCTTCCCCTCTCTCTATCACTCCTTACCTATCACCATCTCCCTCTCTTTACCCCTCTTTGTTTCCCTTTTGTTTCTTTCCTTGGTTAATCTCACTCTTTATATCTCTCCCTCATTGTTTTCATTTTGTCTATATTCCCTCTCTTTCCTTGCTTTGACGTCTTAATTTGTATGTGTCTTAATTAGTCTTTTCCCTGTCGGACTTGTTTTTAAGGGCTTTCTTTTTCTTTCTCCTTTCTTTCTTTCTTTCTTTCTTTCTTTCTTTCTTTCTGTCTCTCTCACACACACACACTCCTTCTATTTCTCTCTCTCTCTCTCTCTCTCTGTACCTATCTCTCTTTCTTTTTCACTTCACTCTTTCTCCTTTTTTTCTTTATGTCTTTCCTTTTTTAGCTACCCTCATCATAGATGCTTTAATGGATTTCTTTTTCTTCCTCCTTTCTTTCTCTCTATCTCATTCATTACCCCTCTCTCACTCTCTTTTGCTTTCTCTCTCCCCTTCTCTCCCCTCATTATAAATGTTTTAATCTCTCTTTTCCTGTCAAGTTTGTTTATTACGTCTTTAAGATTTTTCTTTTCCATTCTCCTATTTCACTCACTCTCTCTCTCTCTCTCTCTCTCTCTCTCTCCTTCACCCACTCTTTCTTCTTCTGTTCCTCTCACTCATTACTTCTCTCTCCCTCACTCACTTCCTTATTCCCCTTTTCTCTTTTTTTATTGTTAATATTCTCTCTTGTTCATACTCATTACATACACCTAGATCCATGATTTCTAGAAGGACAACTCTGAATTAAAAACCATGGAAAAAGGAAGTTGTGGAGAGCCATGATTGTCAGAGCAACCAGTTTAGGAGGAGGACAACATTAAATTAAATGCCATAGAAAAAGCAACAGGAAATCATTTCAATTACCTTTCCTTAAAACAAACATAGCAATGCATATTTGACATATATTAAAAAGGAAGTTGTGGAGAGCCATGATTGCCAGAGCTAGGAGAAGGATAACATTGAATTAAAAACCATGGAAAGGAAAACCATTACCATTACCTTTCCTTAAAACAATCATGACAATGCACATTTGACATATATTAAAAAGGAAGTTGTGGAGAGCAATAATTAACAGAGCAACAAAACGAGGTGGAAGAGAATATTGAATTAAAAAACCATGGAAAAAGTAACAGGAAATCATTTGCATTACCTTCTTTAAAACAATCATGGCAATGCACATTTGACATATATATTAAAAAGGAAGTTGTGGAGAGCCATGATTATCAAATCAGTCTGCAGAGAAGACAACATGAAACAATTTCCTTTATCATCCCCAATTTGTTGATATTAAAGTCAAGAAATCTGTAGAGAGCCATAATCAAATCGGCCATGACGCGACAAGGTACTGAAAGTTAGAGAAAGGATGCATTTCATTCTTTTTTTTTTCTTCATTTTTTTTTATTCGTTCTTTAACTGTCATTCATTCACTCATTCATTCTTTTTTCTCTATCTCCTTTCTATTCCTTCATTTTTTCTTTCATTTTCTCCTTCTTTCTCAATTTCTCTTCCATCATCTTGTTCTTTCTTTCTTTCTTTCTTTCTTTCTTTCTTTCTTTCTTAAGAGGGGCCTTGTTCTTCTTTTCTTTCTTTCTTATGAGAGGCCCTTCTTTCTTTCTTTCTTTCTTAAGAGGGGCCTTGTTTTTTCGTTTCTTTCTTTTTTCTTTCTAGAGAGGCCCTTCTTTCTTTCTTTCTTTCTTAAGAGGGGCCTTGTTCTTCTTTTCTTTCTTTCTTATGAGAGGCCCTTCTTTCTTTCTTTCTTTCTTAAGAGGGGCCTTGTTCTTCGTTTCTTTCTTTCTTATGAGAGGCCTTGTTTTCTTTCTTTCTTTCTTTCTTAAGAGGGGCCTTGTTCTTCATTTCTTTCTTTCTTATGAGAGGCCCTTCTTTCTTTCTTTCTTTCTTAAGAGGGGCCTTGTTCTTCATTTCTTTCTTTTTCTTATGAACGGCCTTGTTTTCTTTCTTTCTTTCTTTCTTAAGAGGGGCCTTGTTCTTTTTTTTTTCTTTTCTTTCATGAGAGGCCCTTCTTTTCTTTCTTTCTTTCTTAAGAGGGGCCTTGTTCTTCTTTTCTTTTTTTTTTATTCCTGAAGGCCCTTTCTTTTCTTTCTTTCTTTCTTTCTTAAGAGGGCCTTGTTCTTCTTTTTTTCTTTCTTTCTTATGAGAGGCCCTTCTTTTCTTTTCTTTCTTTTTTTAAGAGGGGCCTTGTTCTTCGTTTCTTTCTTTCTTATATGAGAGGCCTTGTTTTTCTTTCTTTCTTTCTTTCTTAAGAGGGGCCTTGTTCTTTTCTTTTTTTTCTTTCTTATGAGAGGCCCTTCTTTCTTTCTTTCTTTCTTAAGAGGGGCCTTGTTTTTTTTTCTTTCTTTCTTTTTTTTCAGGCCTTGTTTTTTTTCTTACTTTCTTTCTTTCTTTCTTTCTTAAGAGGGACCTTGTTTTTTTAAATTCTTTCTTTTTTTATGAGAGGCCTTGTTTTCTTTCTTTCTTTCTTTCCTTCTTTCTTTCTTTCTTTCTTTCTTTCTTTCTTAAGAAGGGCCTTGTTCTTCGTTTCTTTCTTTCTTATGAGAGGCCTTTCTTTCTTTCTTTCTTTCTTCTAATGCTATTCTTTCTCCTTTTCTTCTTTTCCTTCAATTTATCTTTCATTCTTTTTCTATTTACCAACGTTTTCCCCCTTCTTTTCTTCTTCTATTTTCAACTACCTTCCTTTTTTTCTTTCACTATCGTTTACTTTTCCTTCAGTTTCTCATTGCTTTCTTTCAATAAAAAGAGAACCATTCTGGCATATAGGAGTAAAAATCAATAAGACAGAATAAAACTAGTAATCTAATATATAAATATCTAATATATAAAACACAAAGTTTGTGTGTGCATCCATTTGAAAACCTGGATATTAATTAAATATATATAAAATTAGTTGTCTGTCCACACCTAGGCATGTCAATATTAAATAATACTGCAACATCAAATAAATCCAGTTATATCATTTACATACCCCAGCATATGTCTAAAATCTGTCAAATCTAAATATGTATGAAGTTGGTTACATAAAATTTGTCCTCAAATAAATGCAATTTTATTATTTATATTTCCTAGCATGTGTCTTATATTCTGCCCAACTTAGTACATCTTGCGATATGGAGATAACAAATTTGTATATTATGTAAAACTATGACAACAAAAAATGCAGTTATATTATTTAAAATCAAACAAGTAAAGAAATTCAATTATCTGGTTTGGTTTGGTTTGGTTTGGTTTACGGCATATCAACCTCAATGGGTTATTTAATGCTGACAAAATTTTTATTGCTGGTAATATGTTTTTCTTCAAAAATATATTTCTGGGAATATTTTTCCTTGAAGAAATCTATAACTGGTCATATTTTTCCAAAGAATGTATAGCTGTTTGTATTGATAGTATTTTTTTTTAAAGTATAGCTGATAATAATTTTTCCTTCAAAATTTTTTTTTATTACAAAGTATTTCTGGTATTAAAACCTATTTTTACACAAGTTTGGGTATCAACTATTTGCCCATAGCTGGGACCCTAACAGGTGCTACCACCCCGGGTCAGGGTGGATCTGTGAATGCCAGCAATTAAGAGGTGGTTTTACGCTCCTCAAAGCCTCCTGATCAGAGGCCTTGCTGTTGGCTGTAGTTTATCGTCTTACCCAGGATGTGGATCTAGTTTTTTGTCATACCCAGTACAGTCAAATATCTTGGAAATGTTCAAACAGAGGACGTAAATTGTGACACTGAGATCTGAAGACGTATTGTGATAGCCAAAGGTGCCTTCCAAAAGCTAAGCAAAGTATTAAGAGACAGAAAAATTTCAGAAAAGAAAAGAGTATTGAACTGTTACATGATAACTTTCCTTCTGTATGGCAACAAATGCCGGACAATCTACTCAAAGATGAAGAAGTGACTTGAAGCAACAAAAATGTGGTTCTACAGAAAGATGCTGAGGATACCATGGACCAAACATGTGAGTAACAACAAGGTTTGGGAGAGAATATAAACAGAGGAAACTTATAATTAACATCAGGAAGAAGCAGCTGAAATTTCTGGGGCACATAAACGAAGAAGGAGTGCTTGGAGAACCTGATACTCACAGGACAGATTGAAAGAAAGAGGGACAGAGGAAAGCAACACTTAACATACTTGATAAGCTTAGTGGAATGAAGTCCTTCTAGAGGATGAAATCAGTGACATAGAATGATTTCGACATTGTGATTCATTTGCGTAAAATTAGAATAATAAAATTATATATTTTTGGTGCACAAAATTCCATGTCTGATGTTATATAAAAACTACATTCCATTTTCACTTAATATTAGATCATGTTCTCACATCAGGGATGACATGAGCATACATTCTGCATATGACACCCCATTTGCATTTAATATTACAGTATTATCGAATTAGGTAAGGTAGTCTGTGGTGTCTGGGTAAACATTAGCCTACTTGAAACCTCAACTTTACATATATGACAAACCCATTTATTAATAATAATTGTGGTCTGAAGTGGGTCTTCATGTCGCCTGTTTTACCCCTTCATGTCCTCGGCTAACTTCGATTGAATAAATACAGACTACTTCTGATATATCAGTAACTGCATTAATTCAAAATGTTTCTTTTTAATGAAATACTTTAAAGTAATTAGAAGATAGATTCTGTTACATCTAAACATGATGCTGTTTTTGCTCCATTCTAATTGAATGCTTTTTTTGATTGACCAACTGGGTATGGCTGATAGTATTTAATATTACAGTATTATGGAATTCGACTTTTACTTAACATCCAGAAGAGGACGGAATTCCTGATGCAAGTCATGAGGAATGAGGGCTTGGAGAACTTGATACTCACAGGACTGATTGAGGGGGAAAAGGGACAGAGGAAAACACACTTGACGAGCTTGAGTAAATGGATGGTAGAACAGGGTTTGGGAGAAATAACAAAAAGACAAAACTTATTAAGAGCTACAAGGGAGAGGAAGATGTGGAGAACCATGATCGCCTATGTCCTGAAAGGGCTTGGAAAATCTGATACTCACAAGACGGACTGAAGGAAAGAGGGACAGAGGAAAGCAGCGTGTCATATATTTGATGAGCTTCAGTAAATGGATGGTAAAACAGGGTTTGGGAGAAATAACAAAAAGACAAAACTTATTAAGAGCTACAAGGAAGAGGAAGATGTGGAGGACCATGATCGCCTATGTCCTGAAGGGACACGGCACAAGAAAGAAGATATCAGAATGTGTCTTATATCTTGTCCAAATTAGCAGTTCTTACTTTATGAAGATAATCAATGTGTATGTTACAGAGAACTATAACATCAAATAAATGCAATTGTATTTTTTATATCGATTAGAATGTCTCACATCTTGCTCAACTTAAATATATTTAAATTTAGGTACATAAAACTGTGTCCTCAAATAAGTAGTTTTTTTCATTTCCATCTACTAGCATGTGTCTTATATCATGCCCAACTTAGTAGTTTTTGCTTAATGGAGACAACTAATTTGCATCTTTAGTTTTAAAAATGAAATTTTTAAAATTAACAATTTTGCTATATATTTGCAATTTTCTCCTTTCTAATCTTTATAAATAATAAATAGATTGATTCTTGATTAACTTTCTCTATTATTCAAATAAAATCCTTTTCTGCTTTGAAAGTGGTAACCAACTTGGCATTTAGATCACAGCTTGGGAGTAAGGTAAACCATTTGCACTATTTACATCGTTCAGACTGTTGTCTTCATCTTTGTTGCCATATTCACGGCGTTTCGGCTATTGTACACTTCGACCTTCTTCAGATAACTGGAATTTCAACCTGAACCGTTTATTTCATCCACCAGAGTACATTGTTCTAGTTCCATGTGCCATACTTCTTCCGGATATCTCAGTATCAGTTATCTCCCTTTTCAACTCAACTCTCAAGGTTTTTGTTCACTTCTGTTGTAGCCAGATATTGAATTGACAAGTCTTTGGAGGGGGAGGTTGAAGGAAAGCAGGACAGAGGAAGGCAGCATGTAACTTACTTCGTATTGAATAATTAAGGCATTGAACGAGGGCTTGGAGAATATGATACTCACAAGACAGATTGAAGGAAAGAGGAAAAACAGCGCGTCACTAAATGAGCTTGAGCAAATGGATGGTAGAATAGGGTTTGGGAGAAATACTAAAAAGACAAAACTTGTTAAGAGCAACAAGGGACAGGAAGATGTGGAGAGCCATGATTGCCTACATCAATTTATTTCACTTCTTCATATAAATTTCGAATTCTGAGTGCTGTTAAATGTATGATATTTATGAGCTTTTGTTTCGTATTGAATAATTACGGCAGTGAAGAAGGGCTCGAAGAAGAGACTTGAAGCAAGAGAAACAAAGAAAAGAGCTCTGGGCTGTTATGTAATATCAGTCCTCCTATATGGCAGTGAATGCTGGACAATCTCCTCACAGATGAAGATGAGACGTGAAGCAAGAGAAACAAAGAAAAGTGTACTGAACTGTTATGTAATATCAGTCCTCCTATATGGCAGTTAATGATGGACAATCTCCTCACGAATGAAGAGACTTGAAGCAAGAGAAACAAAGAAAAGAGTACTGAACTGTTATGTAATATCAGTCCTCCTTATATGGCAGTGAATGCTAAATAATCTCCTCAAATATGAATTGATTGATTCAATCATTCATTTTTTACAGCTTATCAACCATTTGCAGGTTATTTAAAGCCAGGAAATATTTTTAGATTGTAAGAATTTTTTTCTTTTTGGAGATAATAATGGTTTAGTGATACATGTTGTACTAATTAACCTATAGCTGGGGAGAAGAAGTGGATTCATAGCTTTCCCAATGGTATTTGCATGTCAGTGAATACAATGAACCCATCTGGAATTGAACCTCAGCTCTTTGATTAACAATTCCAAGCCATTATTCATTACACCAGATCCAGTCTTAGAACACCTGGTATTTCCAAAGCAATCACTCCTCTATGTACTGAATAGGCTTGACATTGCTTAACTTTGGTGATCCTACAGGAACTGGTGTTTTATGTGATGTGGCTATAAGCATTCACAAGTGAAGAAAGGTTGAAGGCGACGTAAATGTTGCCAAAAACCTTCATGGATGAAGAGGAGGCTGAAGGCAACAGAAATGTGGCCATAAGCCTTCACAGGTAAAGAAGAGACTGAAAGCCACAGAAATGGCTTCACAGATGAAGAGAAGACTGAAGGGAACAGAAATGTGTGTGTAAGCCTTCAAGGATGAAGAGAAGGCTGAAGGCAACAGAAATGTTAGCGTAAGCCTTCAAGGCTGAAGGCAACAGAAATGTGTGTGTAAGCCTTCAAAGATGAAGAGAAGGCTGAAGGCAACAGAAATGTGTGTGTAAGCCTTCAAGGATGAAATGAAGACTGAAGGTAGCAGAAATGTGAGCATAATCCTTCAAGGATGAAGGCAACAGAAATGTGTGTGTAAGCCTTCAAGGATAAAGAGAAGGCTGAAGGCAACAGAAATGTGAGCATAAGCCTTCAAGGATGAAGAGAAGGCTGAAAGCAACAGAAATGTGTGTGTAAGCCTTCAAGGATGAAGAGAAGGCTAAAGGCAACAGAAATGAGAGCATAAGCCTTCAAGGATGAAGGCAACAGAAATGTGTGTGTAAGCCTTCAAGGATGAAGAGAAGACTGAAGGCAACAGAAAGGTGTATGTAAGCTTTCAATGATGAAGAGAAGACTGAAGGCAACAGAAATGTGAGCATAAGCCTTCAAGGATGAAGGCAACAGAAATGTGTGTGTAAGCCTTCAAGGATGAAGAGAAGGCTGAAGGCAACAGAAATGTGTGTAAGCCTTCAAGGATGAAATGAAGACTGAAGGTAGCAGAAATGTAAGTTATAATCCTTCAAGGATGAAGGCAACAGAAATGTGTGTGTAAGCCTTCAAGGATAAAGAGAAGGCTGAAGGCAACAGAAATGGGAGCATAAGCCTTCAAGGATGAAGAGAAGGCTGAAGGCAACAGAAATGTGTGTGTAAGCCTTCAAGGATGAAGAGAAGGCTAAAGGCAACAGAAATGGGAGCATAAGCCTTCAAGGATGAAGGCAACAGAAATGTGTGTGTAAGCCTTCAATGATGAAGAGAAGACTGAAGGCAACAGAAATGTGAGCATAAGCCTTCAAGGATGAAGGCAACAGAAATGTGTGTGTAAGCCTTCAAGGATGAAGAGAAGGCTGAAGGCAACAGAAATGTGAGCGTAAGCCTTCAAAGATGAAGAGAAGGCTGAAGGCAACAGAAATGTGTGTGTAAGCCTTCAAGGATGAAGAGAAGACTGAAGGCAACAGAAATGTGTGTATAAGCCTTCAAGGATGAAGGCAACAGAAATGTGTGTGTAAGCCTTCAAAGATGAAGAGAAGGCTGAAGGCAACAGAAATGTGTGTGTAAGCCTTCAAGGATGAAGAGAAGGCTGAAGGCAACAGAAATGTGTGTATAAAGCCTTCAAGGCTGAAGGCAACAGAAATGTGTGTGTAAGCCTTCAAAGATGAAGAGAAGGCTGAAGGCAACAGAAATGTGTGCATAAGCCTTCAAGGATGAAGAGAAGGTTGAAGGCAACAGAAATGTGAGCGTAAGCCTGCAAGGATTAAGAGAAGGCTGTAAGCTACAGAATAAACTATCATAGATGAAGAGAAGGTTGAAACAGCAAAAGTGTGGTGCTACAGAAGGATATTAAGACTGGATATATAATCAATGAGAATTTTTTAAAGAAAATAGAAAAAAAAGAATTTAAATCTTTGTCACAATTCTGGTGAAAGCCTTTTATGTTATATGAATTGCTCAAATAACAAAATAAACTAAACCGTGTTAGCCTGTGCAATGCCAGGTACCCTTGCAAGTGAAATAATAACAGTGAGAATGCTTTATCTAACACTTTAAAAAATATTTGGGACAGACCATTTATAATAAAAAAACGAAAAGTGGTGAAAAATAATTTAAAAAAAAAAAAAACTTCACTTTACACAGTGGCAAAAGTGAGAAATAAATGTCAGGTAGATTTAATTGTTCCCTCGTAGAATGCAAGTGAAAGCTTCTCAATTCAATTGCTTGTTGTGTGTCCTTGACACCATTACTGGTTAGAAAAGGAATCGTTCAGCAATAGCTAACAGCCACCGCTAATTCCTGTAACAAATCAAAGAGAAAACTGGTCCCAGATACACAGAAGGCGAACACCGATTGACAGGAAATGCTGAATCTGGAACTGGCCTCTGAAAAAACAGAATTGCAACCGTTGTTGACTAGGCAAGAAAGAATTATTTACCCCATTAATGAACATGCTTTACCATTGTTCTTGTGGCATGTTAGCGATGAGAACAGTTTTTGCCTTTTTCTTACAAAGAACACGGAGAACGAATTAATTCCTTTCTTAAAGGCATTTGTTTCTAAGTAGGCAGTATATATTTCTCATTAAAGATTTAAACCTGTATGCCCCTTAAAAAATCAACCTACAATAAAAAATGATTTTTTAACTCAATATAAAATAAATAAAAAAATGAGAAAATTGGCAGTTGATTGCTGATATCTCCTGATGAGTGGATGGAATGATTACAAAATGTTTTGTCTACAAGACTCTGGAGTCAATGTACTGAATAGAAAAAGAGTTAGCTAAGTGATAAATTTTAAGGTTATTTTAATTATATATGTCAATTGCTACAATATAATATAGTATATTAATCCAACTGAAAAAATGATGCCAAATTTTGTAGGTACTTCATATCAAAGGTTTAAAAAATGTAATATTGCACCATATATATATATATATATATATATATAAGATACTATTATAAGATATATATATATATATATATATAGTTAATGATCATTTTCATCTGTGAATTTTAAAATTTGCAAGTGAAAATGGTCATTAACTAATGGTATCTTAATTCCAATTGTATGAAACATTTTGCTCCGTTTAATGAAAATAAACACTGAGTACTTTCTGTGAGTCAGTTTTAACATTTAATATTTAATATTTAAAATTCTATATTGTGTTAATAGGAAATGGTTTGGATTATGCCAACTGATTACTACCTCTATATATATATATATATATATATATATATATATATAGTTTATGAAAATTTAGGTAATACGTATGGGTAGACCCAAGGAGGATAAAATCCAGAGAGCTCAATGTAAATCCAGAGCAAATAATTTAAATAAAAACAGACCACTTTAAGATTACATGTAATAAATTATTTCACCGCAGCCCTTTTAAAGGACTGCGGATCATCAGACGTTAATTCCAAAGGTTTGGAACATAGATAGATAGATAGATAGATAGATAGATATGAGCAGACTGAGATAGATAGATAGATATGAGCAGACTGAGATAGATAGATAGATAGATAGATAGATAGATAGATAGATAGATATGAGCAGACTGAGATAGATAGATAGATAGATATGAGCAGACTGAGATAGATAGATAGATAGATAGATAGATAGATAGATAGATAGATATGAACAGACGAGAGATAGATAAATAGGAACAGACTTGGATATATAGAGAGATAAATAGATACATAGATAATGAACAGACTGAGATAGATAGATAGATAGACAGTCAGATAGATAAACAGACAGACAAACTAACAGATATATATATATATATATATATATATATATGGGCACACACACACACACACTCATATATATATATATATATATATATATATATATATATTTCACATTAATTTTATATAAGAATATGTGTGTGTGTATATATAAATATATATATATATATATAATTTAAATAAAACAGACCACTTTTAATATGGAACCTTAAAAAACAAATGTTTTTATTTAAATTATATATATATATATTTATATACACACACACATTCTTTATATATATTTTAATGTGAGTGTATATATATATATATATATATATATATATATATATATATAGAAAAAAGTAACTCTTTATTTTATGTATGATGGGCTCTCCTGTCTAACTGTCATTTTTACGAAATGGGATAACCCATCATACATAAACCTGAGAGCTACTTTTTAATCAGCCAGTATATATATATATATATATATATATATAATTGTGCATTTCGGCAGCAATCCTTCTTTTATGCAAGTTTCATTCAAGACGACTGACAAATTACTGCAGTTAAGCTTTTTATTCAGTTTTTCTTGCATTTATATAAGTGTTTTCTTTCCTGGACTTGAATTGTGTAAAAACTGTCCACTCTCGTATTATGCTTAAATTCCTGAGATCACGGTACTAGAGATGTAGGTAATATTTATTTTGAACAATAAAAAAAATGTAGCACAAGGCCAAAAGGAGGGATAGGGGAAGGCATGTCTTCAATCAGATTTATATCAAACTCAGCTAGCCATGGTTACTGACTCAAATATACCACAGCATTCTTTACACCAAAACAATACATTCTTACTTAATATTCTTACTGCACCCACCATAATACCTCAGGGTCTCTATGTAGACCTAACTAGTTCCTATATGAAATATTGGTCTAGGAAGGGTAAAAATAACAAAAGAAGAGATCATCAAAACAAGAAAATATTAAAAGAAAAAACAGAGGGATGTCGCATCACAGTGATGGGGAAATGACTGAAGTTAAGATGCCAGATCAGGACCAATGACATTACAAACAGTTGTTTGGGTACACTATTTACATTACTCGGACTATTGTCTTCATCTTTATCGCCATGTTTATCACAATGTTTCAACCGTTGTACGCTTCGGCCTACTTCAGGTGGTTGAAATGTCGAACTGAACCCTTTATTTTGCTCACTGGGGTAGACTGTTCTAGTTCCACGTGCCATGTCTAATGGATGTCAGTTATCTCTTGTTAATTCCCCTCTGAACGTTCTCCACTGCTTTAAAGACGTATTGAACTTACAACTCTTAGAGAACTTGGAGAGGGGAATAAACAGGAGATAACTGACATCCATTAGTGAAATAAAGGGATCAGTTCAACATTCCAACCGCCTGAAGAAGGCCGGAGTGCATGACGACCGAAACATTATGATAAACATGGCGATAAAGATGAGGACAATAGTTCAAATAATGTAAATAGTGTACATAATACCTCATCTCAGAAATATAGACAGATACTGAAGGATCGGATATATATGGCAACAAAGATGAGGACAATAGTCTGAATAATGTAAATAGTGTACATAATACCTCATCTCAGAAATATAGACAGACACTGAAGGATCGGATAAATATGGCGACAAAGATGAGGACAATAGTCCAAATAATGAAAATAGTGTACATAATAGCTCATCTCAGAAATATAGACAGATACTGAAGGATCGGATAAATATGGCGACAAAGATGAGGACAATAGTCCGAATAATGTAAATAGTGAACATAATACCTCATCTCAGAAATATAGACAGATACTGAAGGATCGGATAAATATGGCAACAAAGATGAGGACAATAGTCCGAATAATGTAAATAGTGTACATAATACCTCATCTCAGAAATATAGACAGATACTGAAGGATCAGATAAATATGGCAACAAAGATGAGGACAATAGTCTGAATAATGTAAATAGTGTACATAATACATCATCTCAGAAATATAGACAGATACTGAAGGATCGGATAAATATGGCAACAAAGATGAGGACAATAGTCCGAATAATGTAAATAGTGTACATAATACCTCATCTCAGAAATATAGATAGTTCTTTGGGTTTTCTCAAGAATCTCAAGATATATCGCTGAAGCAGCAGACCTGATATGCAAGCAATATTCAATGCACTGGCAAATAGTAGATTTATAAATATGCAAGATGGATTCTGACATAAAAATTTTGTCTGGCATGACACAGTGAGCGAACATTCTTAGCAGCAGACCTTGCAATTGATTCTATATAATCACTCTGCTTCATGTCAGTAAAAAACATGAGAACAAGAATCGTAGTAAATTGTTTGAAAGCTTTAGATAAAATTCAAGAACTCAGAAAATATCGCTCCATGTCACCTTAAAGAAAAGCAACAGTTTCAAACACGTGGCTTTCATTTGTCGGTGTGACACAGAAAAACTCATTCATTTAATGCAAAAATATAAGTTGAAGACATTCAAGCACTCGAGGTTTTATCGTCTTAATGGGGAAAATTTTTTTTTCTTTTTCTTTTACTTGCAGATTCTTTGTAAATTTTTTTTTTATTTTCGTTCATTTTCTTTATAGACTTTCCTTTCATTCTTCTTCTTTTTCAGATTTTTTACTTCTTTACGTTCTTTGTTCACATTGTCTTTGCCTCAAATAGCCACCCCCCCTTTATGCTTCCTTCTCCTTTTTTTGCTTTTTCACACTTCTTTTTTCTTTTCTTTGCTTTTTGATAATTTTTTTACCTTTTTCATTCAGTGGCTAACTTTCTCATTCTTGTATTCTGTCCTTCTTCTCTCTTGTTTTTTTCATTCTCTTTTGTTTAAACTTTTGTTCAACCGACTCTTTCTTTCTCGTTCATTTTCTATTGTTTCTGCATTTATTGTTCTTCTTCCTTTTCTTCTTCTCCGCATTTTATCTTCTTTTCTTTCTGTTTATTATTCACCTTTTTCTCCTTCTTTTTCTGGTGTCCTTCCCCGCCTTCTTGTTCTTCTTTTCTCCTCCTCCTCCTCCTTCTCCTCCTCCTTTTTCTTGTTCTTATTTTACCCTCCTCTTTCTTCCTCTTCTTTCTTCTTCTTTTTATCCTTCTCCTTCAACTTTTTCTTCTTCTCTCCTCCTCTTCCTTTTTGTTTTTGTTGCTTTCTCCTTGTTCTACGTCTTTTCTACTCTTCCTCCTCCTCTTCGTTCTTCTTTTCTCCTCCTCTTTCTTTTGCTGTTCTTCTCTCCTCCCCTTCCTCCTCCTTGTTCTTCTTTTCTCCTCCTATTTCTATTTGTTGTTCTTGTCACCTCCTCTTCCTTCTCCTTGTTCTTCTTCTTTTCTCCTCCTCTTTCTTTTTGTTGTTGTTGCTTTCTCCTTGTTCTACGTCTTTTCTACGCTTCCTCCTCCTCTTCGTTCTTCTTTTCTCCTCCTCTTTCTTTTGTAATTTACTTCTCTCCTCCCCTTCCTCCTCCTTGTTCTTCTTTTTATCCTCCTATTTCTATTTGTTGTTCTTGTCTCCTCCTCTTCCTTCTCCTTGTTCTTCTTCTTTTCTCCTCCTCTTTCTTTTTGTTGTTGTTGCTTTCTCCTTGTTCTACGCCTTTTCTACTCTTCCTCCTCCTCTTCGTTCTTCTTTTCTCCTCCTCTTGCTGTTCTTCTCTCCTCCCCATCCTCCTCCTGGTTCTTCTTTTCTCCTCCTATTTCTATTTGTTGTTCTTGTCTCCTCCTCCTTCTCCTTGTTCTTCTTTTTTCTCCTCCTCTTTCTTTTTGTTCTTCTCTCCTCCTCCTCCTTTTCATTCTTCTTTTCTCATCATCCTCTTCCTCATACTATTTTGTTCTCAGTTTCTTCTCCTTGTTCTTCTTTTCCCTTCCTCCTCCTCATTTTTTCTTCTTCTTCTTCTTCTTCTTCTTCTTCTTCTTCTTCTTCTTCTTCTTCTTCGTTTCATCCTCCCACTTTTTGTGGCTGTTGTCCTCTCTTACTGTTTCTTCTTAGTATTTTCTCTTCTCATCCTCCTACTGTGTCTTCTTCTTTTCTTTATCTTCTTCTTCCTTTCCCTTCAACTGCTTTCTTTATCTCTCTCTCTCTCTCTCTCTCTCTTATAGCTTCTGCTTCTTCTTCAACCAACCACTTATTCTCTTCCTTTGCAAAGGCAGAAAATTTAAAAGCTAGGCAGAAACATTATTGCTAACAAGATGAAAGCGACATTTCTCCTCATTTTGCACAACCCTGCTCCTGCACACACCCCACCCAGTCTTACTCCCAACTACCAACGCCATCATTTGTCATGCAGTTGTTGCTATTGACAATGATGCTATCATTGTCTACTCCTGTCGCTGCTGCTGCTGCTGTCACTTGTTGACATAGAAAGGCTGGATGTTTCGGAGGTTGCAGAAATCGTGGAGTCGGCGTGTTTGCCAGTGCAGATTTGCATTTGAGAAAAGCGTTTGCCTTGATAAAAAGAATTTCCATGAAAAAATACATTAGCCACCAACTGAAATTCTTTCTGCAATATTCACGTGGCTTTTGTGAAATTCACCAACACTGTGTCAAAAGTTATCTGCCTATATATATATATATATATATATATATATATATATATATATATATATATATATATATATATATATATGTATTTATATATATATAATGAAATTAAAATCTTAAGTATATATATATATATATATATATATGTATATAAAAGATTTTAGCACAATCTTCAGGTGAAACTCTGAGTTATGCTAGAGGTGAGGGATAATATGTATATTTATTAATATATGCTTAATAGCTCTGCTATATTACATTGAGAACTGTCTTATTCATACCAGCATTATATATGCGATATATATATATATATATATATATATATATATATGTGTGTGTGTGTGTGTACATATATATGAGAGAGGAAAATCTAAGGTATATATATATATATGAAGATATATAGTCTTAAGATGTGCTATATTTATTGGATAAAGTGCTCAATGTCTGTCTGTATACATATATATAAGAAATTAAAATTTTATGTATATACAAGTATATATAAATGTGTGTGTGTGTCCATCAGTCTGTGTATAGATATATATGAGAGATTAAAATTTTAAGTATATATTTATGTGTATGTATGTCTGTATACATATATATGGGGCGCATGGCCAAGTGGTTAGAATGTTCACTTTCTGACCATGAGGCCCATGTTTGAATCTCATGATTTGTCAGGAAGGGGACTTCCTAATGTTATCGAACTGGATCGAGGTCGCTCCCGGCATGCAACACCTTTGGAAAGTGCCTGAAAACCCATACCACAGGTTGACCCAAGCCTTGTGAGTGAAAATGGGTAGACGGAACCTTTGGGGTGCTGTTGAAAGCTGTGCTTAGCATGAAGCCACAAGTCATTGTGACTGAGTGTTTGAGCGTGCTGGCCTTGTTCAAATTGTTGATCGCACTAGATAACATGCAATTTCCCAGAAACTATAACTAAAGTCTGCTCAGCATAGTTGCAGTATAAATCACAGGTGGGCTCTGTGGGTGTTGAATAAACACAAATGTGCCTGAGAGAGTGTCTGCAATAGGGATTGGCTAGCCATAAAGTAGACAGGTATCCTCCAATATGAAGAAATTTCTTAAAAATATCTTAAGATAATTGTCGGACTTTGTCCATTTCATAATGTGTGACGTCATTTGTTTACATTTGGATACGCTTTGAGCAGATATGAATGTACGTGAGAGATTCATGGAAGATTGAAGTTTAAAGGCAGTAAATTCGACCTTGCTAACCGAACATGTGGCCAAATCGGTTAAAAGTACGTCAGGCTATATTATGGTTCCGTATAGGCTACAGGTTCGATTCCTGTCGGAGGATGCATATTTTCTATGAAAATTTTTCGGACATTCAGGCCGGTAAATGTTGTTAATACTGTTTATTATAAACATAGCATTTACTTAAATATTTGTATCCTTAAAAAAAAAGAATGTATAAACAAAAAAATGTCTTAAAATAATTCTCGGATTTTGCCCATTTCTATATGTGTGACGTTATTTGTTTACATTTAGATACGCATCGAGCAGATATGAAAGAAAAACGTGGATAATAAATTAAAAGCAGCAAAATCAACCTGGGTAACCGAAACGCTCCTCTGTGGCTCAATCGGTTAAAGGCACGTCAGGCTATATGATGGTTCCGTATGGGATACAGGTTCGATTCTTGTCGGGACGCATATTTTCTATGAAAAATTTTTGGACATTCAGGCCGGTAAATGTTGTTTAATACTGTTTATTATAAACAGAGTATTTACTTTAATATTTGTATCTATAAAAAGAACGTATAAACATAAAAAATATCTTTTATATATATATATATATATATATATATATATATATATATATGAAGAAAAATATATACGGAAAAAACAAACAAAAATCCTTATATACAATTATGCTGTTTTAATGTTAATATGTCAACGTCGGACGTTTCGGTCTAATAAACCATCTTCAGGACACATTCATAAATTATAACAT
Source organism: Acanthosepion pharaonis (assembly GCA_903632075.3). Taxonomy (NCBI): domain Eukaryota; kingdom Metazoa; phylum Mollusca; class Cephalopoda; order Sepiida; family Sepiidae; genus Acanthosepion; species Acanthosepion pharaonis. The sequence goes on along the minus strand of CAHIKZ030001743.1, from coordinate 29,927 downwards.
TATCAATACAACATGACAAAGACGATGTACATAAGAACAAGACTTATCCAAACAAATAACTGAAAGTTTTATAAGATCAGCGCTCCGTTTAAAACATGGTCACGTTGTCGTCACGTGGGCGACGCTGTGAAAACGTAGTCCTAAAATTTGAGTATTTTGAATGAAAAATGAAAAGAAAAGTAGGCCTATCGTAGTCAAATATTGCAGTATAGATCATCATCCAGGACATATTTTATATAAATGCTCTTTATTGTTTTTTGTACATAGCTAATAATACCAATAAATGTAAAGAATATAAGAAATAAAAATAAATATAAATAAAGAGAGGAAGACAGAGTAACAAACACAAGTGAAACATAAACGGTATATATTAGCCACAGGTACTGTTCCGCTGTAGCGACAGAAAGAAACAATCTAGGCTATGGGGGTAAGACGACAGACTACATCCGGCAGCAAGGCCTTTGACTAGGAGGTTTCGAGGAGCATGGAACAATCTCTTAATTGCTCCATCCTGACCCGGGGTGGTAACATCTGTTAGGGTCTCAACTATGGGCAAATAGTTAACCCCTAAACTGGGGCCAAAACGTGTAAAATAGGTTTTAATACCAGCAATACATTTTTGGAGAAAAAATTATTACCAGCAATCAATTTTTGAAGAAAAAATTATTGCCAGCTATACATTATTACCAACAATATATTTAAAAAAATATTACTAGGAATACATTTTTGAAAAAATATTACCAGCAATACATTTTTGAAAAAATATTGCCAGCAATACATTTTTGAAAAAATATTACCAGCAATACATTTTTGAAAAAATATTACCAGCAATACATTTTTGAAAAAATATTGCTAGCAATACATTTTTGAAAAAATATTGCGAATAATACATTTTTGAAAAATATTACCAGCAATACATTTTGGAAAAAATATTACAATCAATACATATTTGAAAAAATATTACAATCAATACATATTTGAAAAAATATTACAATCAATACATATTTGAAAAAATATTACAATCAATACATATTTGAAAAAATATTACCAGCAATACATATTTGAAAAAATATTACCAGCAATACATTTTTGAAAAAATATTGCCAGCAATACATATTTGAAAAATTATTGCCAGCAGTACATTTTTGAAAAAATATTGCCGGCAATACATTTTTGAAAAAATATTACCAGCAATACATTTTTGAAAAAATATTAGGAGCCATACATATTGAAAAAATATTGCCAGCAATACATTTTTGAAAAAATATTACTAGCAATACATTTTTGAAAAAATATTACCAGCAATACATTTTTGAAAAAATATTACCAGCAATACATTTTTGAAAAAAAATTACAAGCCATACATTTTTGAAAAAATATTGCCAGCAATAAAAATCTTGTCGGCATTAAATGACCTATTGACGTGTTGATATGCCGTAAAACAATGCAAACCAAACCAAACCGAGAGCTAACTGCTAATCTTATACTATGCTTAAATTCATGAAGTCGAGGCTCTAAACTGGAAAGAAAATTCATTAGAACAATTGCCATGATAGTTGTACATAAAGCACAGGTGGAAATGTAAGTGAAGCCGAAATTTTATAATTAATGTCGCGTCTTACAGTGGATATTAACGACTTATGCAACTGATCACAATGTATTGAAAAAAAAGAAAATAAAAAGGCTTAACTAACGCCATGAATATATGGGTTAAAAAACTGTCCTTTCTATATTCAGCATATGCTAGTCATTTTGACTCCATCTTGTATGTTCCAAGGTCCAACCAACTCGTCTCCTTGCTGACGCCTTAATCCAATAGGAGACTGCGTTTTCTTTCCAAACCAACCTGTACCCTATTCACCCTGTCCACCAAGATGTTGGTTTTCAAATACTTTCTATCCCAGACATTTCCCTTTGTATATGTGAGCCTTAAAGGCAATCGAATATAATGCTCCACACATTGTACAATATGGTAAAAAATTCGGCATCATGATTATTTGGAGCCGTCAGCTCTATCAACCTCTTCAAATATAGTTTTCCTGCTCCGGGCTCGTGTTTCTGACAATACACTTACTTCGACACTTCTCGCTATGTTATTAACCGGGATTTGTCTTGATCTGATCTTCGACTCCATTTATCCGGATCTTCTAAGTATTTCTTTACTTTCTATGGTCTCTGTTAAGCATTTTTGTTATTTCAAGGGTTTGTATTGCCTTTCATAAGAAATGTGACAACAGAATTCGTGTCAGCCTACGATCAATCATTTCTACGACCCATAACTTAATAGATTTGCAGCGATTTCCTAATAATGTGACGTTCTCAGAATGGAAAACAGTAATAAAAATGGCTTCCGTTTGTTTAAGCATGCGCAGAATACCTTAGTTTTTGTCACTTTGGCGCAGATTGGCGTTTCTATTGTTTGTGAGATTGTTTTTCTACATCATTCATGAAATTAAATTTACAATATCCCTTTCAAAGAATAATCTGACACACAATCTATCTATCTATCTATCTATCTATCTATCTATCTATCTATCTATCTATCTATCTATCTATCTATCTCAGTCTGTACATTATCTATCTATCGATCCATCTATCTCTTACTGTTCATATCTATTTTTGCTTATTATGAGTAAAGAAGAAATGTTACATACAATTTTTTGTTCCTTTTGCACGTTCTTTCCTTCCTTTTTTGTCACGGTACGCCATTTTTTCTTTGAGACAATCCTTTCTTTCTTTCTTTCTTTCTTTCTAAATTTTCCTTTTCTTTTCTTCCTGCTTTCCATCTTTCATTTTTACATTTCTTTGTAGCAATCTTTTTCTACCTTTCTTTAAAAATTTCCATCCCTCTTTCTCTCTCTCTCTTTATTTAGTTCTTTCTTTGTCATAGTACTCCATTCTTTCTTAGAGAGAATCTTTCTTTCTTTCTTTCTAAATTTCCCTCTCCATTCCTTTCTACCTTCCTTCATTTTTGCATTCTCGCCTTTCTTTTTAGCAAGACTTTTTCCTTCTTTTCTTTAAGAATTTCCATCCCCTTTCTTCGTTTCCTTTTCTTTCTTTCTTTCTTTCTTTCTTTCTTTCTTTCTTTCTTTCTAAATTTTCCTCTTCCTTCTTTTACGAAAATTCACTCTTTCTACCTTTAAGAATGTCTATCCCATTCTTTCTTTCTTTCTTTCTTTCTTTCTTTCTTTCTTTCTTTCTTTCTTTCTTTCTAAATGTCCCTCATTCTTTTTTTCAAAATGTCCCTTTTTCCTTCTTTCTTTCTTTCTTTCTTTCTTTCTAAATTTCCCCCTTCCTACCTTCCTTCCCTCTTTTTTCTCTCTCACTTTTTTCATTCTTTCTAGCCTAATTTAATTTATTTCAACGGTAATTAATTAATTAGGTGTCAATTCCTATTTACTGTTAGTAACAACATTAATGGCAGGTCTTTTCTCCAGACGATTCCGCTGTTACGAAACTTGGTCTCTCCTCCACCTCCTTACCCCGTTTATCTGTTTCCTTGTAGCCGGCCTTTCGCAAAGCAACTACGTTTTATTCTATCAAAACCAAATTTAACTTAAATTTACTTAAATATTATCTATCAAAGATGCAAGAATCTTCATTCTCAACGACAGAAGTCTATCTGGAAGCCACATTCTCGATTCCACGCTTAAAGAAATCTGCGATCCCCCCCCACAAAAAAAAATTGAAAGATTTATTTCTTAATGTCAACGCTGCTACTGCGATGTTCTAGTGACCGAAACAAATAAAAGATACGATCAAGGCAGTAAACGTCTCAAATGATTGTCCTTCCATACTCCAAATGATCGTTATGGACGATACATTCCTCAAGACATATCGAGTATCTGTGGGTCATATAACGGAATTGGCGAAGTCCAGAACCCGGCTAGTGTTGTTGCGTTCATATCTGCATTAATGTTCTGAAGAAAGGCATGCATCTATCTTCCTCCAGATAGAGTTTAAATAGTAGGGTAGACTTGAATATTTAGCTTTGTTTGGGCAAAAATATATGGCCAGGACGTACCCAATCCTCACTTTCTATCCTAGATAGAGTGAGAAAGCGGTTTTTGTTCCGTAAATCTAGTACTGTACTTAAATTCTTAAAGCCGAGGTACCATAGTTCATCCAAACAATTATCATGGAAGTATTTAGAGAAAAGGCACTGGGAAACTACATTACAGTGGTAGGAAAGTGACTGAAACCGAGATGCTAGATCAGGACCAATAACATTGCAGATTTTTCTCTGGATTTTTATCAAGAACCTCTATATATTGCAAAAGCACCAGACCATATGTTTGATATATTATACAGGGTGTCCCAAAATAATGTATACAATCTTTAAATATTAGTAGTTAATAATACATTATCGTGATGTGAGAACTTATATGGATGAAAATATGCAAAACAGATGGATTGTAAGAAGAGGGAGAGTAGAATCCCCACCTAGATCACCCCTAGATTTCTTTTTTTCGTTTTTTGTTTCTAAAAGACAAAGTTTACAGCAGGAAACCTGAAACAATTGCTAAAATGAGAGTAGCAATTGAAGAAAAATGTTCTCAAATACCAGAGGAAATGATACTGGACATTTGTAGGTCGATTTCTTCAAGATATGAAAAGTGTATTGAACAGAACGGTAACCAGTTTGAGAACTTGATGTGACCTCATCATTATAGGAACATTCTGCCATTGTCCCAAGTAGATTTTATCTTATTAAAGTTAATTTTCTCTGTTTTGTTTTGTATATTTTACTCTGAAATTCTTTAAATGTGTATTCTTTCTCTTGTATTAATCTTATTTACAAATCAAAATACATAAATTGAATAAGTTATAACGATTCAAAGAGTGTATTACATTATTTTGGAACACCTTTAATATATATATATATATATATATATATTATAATATTTTTATTATAAGAGATTCCTTATGACTTTTCTCTAAATACTTCGATGAGAATTGTTCGGATGAACAATGGCAACTACACTTTATGATACTAGATTGGCGGAACAAAAACTGCTTTCTAGGATATACATTGCATAAATACTAGACCATATATATATATATATATATATATATATATATATATATATATATATATATACTAGCAGCATGGCCCGGCGTTGCCCGTGCTTGATTCAAAAATCGCACGACGCATACAGCGATCGCTATCACTTGACTTAAAATATTTTGCCCTTCCTTGCCTTTAAAGGAGTGCCCTTTGCAATGCTGATGTTGCTACATGCCTTACTTCTTGCCTATCTCACACTGCGAATTTTTCTAAGCTCTATACTAAACATTAAATCTGTTACGAAAAAAGAACTAAACAAAATGAATACAAAACGATCAGCTTTAAAAAAAGGACTCGTAACTGGAAAAGCCAAATGAAAAAAGAATGTTAACAACAAATACTTATTCACACCCAACCCAGTTCTGCGGATTCAGAATCAATGTTGAGTTTAAGCAAGCGAATGAGCCAATTGGAGTAAAGTGCCATGCAGATTTAAATTTTTCCCACTTGTGACGAATGCAGCTATCGATTTTTTTTGCATGCTAGCATGCTAGTTAACATTCTGTTGGCTCTCACACTGGCCAATAGAATCTTCCTCCCTATTCGTGTCAGCCAGTAGAAAATGGCCGCAAACAACATGAAAACTGGCGTAGAAGAATGAAAAATCCATTATTTCCACTGTCGATGGAAGTTGGGAAATGCAAAGTCGGTCTTAGCCTTCCCGCTAACTTGGAGCATGTGCATGTAAATTTTGGTGCAAATCCGTCGAAAATTGTGGCCATGCATTCGTTACACACACACACACACACACACACACATCATGCCTTTTATATATATATATATATATATATATATATATATATATATATATATATATATAATTATTTATTCGAAAATTATAAATATGTTATAAAATCATTACAGAAATAGCTATTTTGTTTCAACACTTTTGATGTCTTATCAAGTGATGGTGTTGAATGTAGAATAAAGGGGCGCTCACGTTATATTCCTCAATCTATCTATCACAGTTTGTTTCCACCTATCTATTCTATTTATCTATCAAATCCTTCTATCAGTCATTTTTTTCATATCAATTCATCTGCTGGTTGATTGAAAAGTAACTCCCTATTTTATGCATGAGGGGTCAGTCAGGTCTCCTGACTTAACCCCCTGTGACTTTTTTTTTTAAAGAAGCAAATCTACTATACTAAACAATAATTTTGGAAGAACTCGAAAGGCGAATTATGCCTTCGTTACCACAAGAGTTCCAAGTTAAATAAGTTGACGCGATTCATTGACGGCTCGAGAAGCTGGTAGCGAAATCTGTTGCCCATATCGAATATTAAATAAAACTTCCTGTTAAACGCATTCCTCTCATATCCATTTCTTGTAAAAATTATAGTTAATAAATAAATTATAAATATTTTAAAATAGGGAGTTACTTTTCTTTCACCCTGTCTATATCTGTCAGTTTGTTCATATATATGATACATGTATATATGTATATATATAAATATATATATATATATATATATATATATATATATATATATATATATATATATATATATATATTTAGCTGATTGGTGTTGTATTCAACACCTCGACTCCAGAGTTTCGTAGACGATGTTTTTATTATTGGCGTTGGGTTGACTTTTCTCTCTCTCTCTCTCTCTCTCTCTCTCTCTCTATCTCTTTCTCTCTCTAAAAAATCTCTCTCTGCATGTGTGTGTGTGTGTCTGTATATGTGCATATGTTATATCGTTGTAATATATATATATATATATATATATATATATATATATATATATTGCAAAAAAGCATGAAACAGCCTGTCGCTTCTGAGTATTGACTTCAATGTTCACTTTTATATTTATACGCTCTATCTCTGATATTGAGCACTTTATCCCAAAATATAGCGCACTTTAAAAACTATATATATATATATATATATATATATATATATATATATATATATATATATATATATATATAATTTATTCTGGCAAATGATGATCCGACACCTCTTGAATCCGGAAAAAATTACGAACAATTACTGAATTTCTCACGATTGCCAGATTAATTCATGAGGCAGACAAAAGATCACTTAATTGTTCCTGACGATCAATGATGTTTTAGAGATAAGGGGGATGCATAATTAAAATGTTCACATTGCATTGTTAAATCATTATTTCCTTTATAATTTTGTTAGTGTTCATCAAAACGGATAATCCATTCTCGTTCTTCTTTTAAAATCCAACTTTGCCGGAATAAGTGCTTTGTATCTGTATTTATTTATTCATTCATCGATCTACCTATTTCAGTTAGTTTGCATTTATACCAATTCATATCTATCTATCTATCTATCTACATTTATCTTTCTTTGTCTCTTTTTATCTTTCTTTTCTCTATATATATATATATATATATATATATATATATATATATATATATATATATATATATAAAAATTTAAATAAAAAATAGATTTTTTAGTTAATGGTCTGTTTTTATTCAAAATTATTTGACTTTTGAATTTACATTGAATTCTCCATTGATATCATCCTCCTTGGATTTACCCATATTTAAATTACCTAGTTGTGCAAAAACTAAATATATATATATATATATATATATATATATATATATATATATATATATATATATAAATAAAAGGCTTAAACACTAATATTCCATTTCATATTTATTCCATTGGAATCGTAAATAATCAAATCATCAGACCTACAAATTCAAAATGAAAAACAGAAAAAACAACTCCGGAAATCAAAACAGAATTTAGAGAAATTTACCCTATAAGGAATATAATATTTATATGACCAAAAAGAATGCTGTGTAAGTTTTTGTATTTTTGTGAAATGTGTTTAAATAATTCCCCCAAAAATAGATAGTGTATATGGATGGGGAATATACAATTATAAACAATGCTTTTAGAAACACAAAAAATGGAAATAGATCTAAAAATATATATAAATTAAAACATTAAAAGATAAGATACCTGATACCTAATTCATCATTTCTCAAACCAATCTTAATTGTTTTTATTTTTAAAACAAAACAGAAAATTTTCACTGCCAATTCAAGAAATACATTCGGATTACTAACACAAAAACAGAGAATATCTCATATCGAGAATATTTAACATCGAAAAACATAAAGGATAAAAAAATTATTATTTTAATAATTTAGTTTCCATTTTACCTGGAGACGGTCACGAGACCAGAAACACGTGTACTTTAAAATTATGGAAAATAAAAATATAATATTTTTTAAAAATCCATATTATAACCACAAACGTTTTATATTCTTTCTTTTTTTTTATACATACATTTTTCTCATTGGAACCACTAAATATTTTCATATATATATATATATATATATATATATATATATATATATATATATTTATGTATGTATGTATATAAAAACATATATATATATGTAAATATATTATATATATATATTTATATATAAACATATATATATATATATATATATATATATATATATATATATATATATATATGTGCTTGTATGTATGTATATATTTATTTTATATATATATATATATATATATATATATTTAACAGAAACTTGTTGGAAAATGCCCAGTATTAGTGATAGATTTAACAAATTGATTGTATGGATATGATTTTGTACCATTATATATATATATATATATATATATATATATATATATATAATTCCATTTCCTATCTCTCTATCGTAACCTCTTCATTATCTATCTCTCTGTCCATCTATTTATCTATCTATTGCAATCTCTATTTATTTCGGTCTGTTCCTGTCTATCTGTTTATTCTGTTCTTGTTCTCTCGATAAATCTGTCTATCTAGTTTGTTCTCTGACTCACAATCTATCTATCTATCTATCTATCTATCTATCTATCTATTGTAATCTCTTCACTACCTATGTATCTATCTATGTATCTTTCTCTCTCTCTCCCTCTCTCTCTCTCCCTCTCTCTCTCTCTCTCTCTCTCTCTCTCTCTCTATACATATATATATATATATATGTGTGTGTGTGTATGCCAATGCAAATTATGTGTATAAACACAATGATGTTCCTAACTAAACTGTACACCTTCTCTTCCTTTGTTTTTTTTTTTTTTTTTGTTTTGTTTTTTTTTTTTTTCTTTTTTTTTGTTCAGCTTGGGATAAAAAAAAAAAAAAAATTTTTATAAACAAAAAAATCGGTGAGCTTCAATTACTTGTTGGGTTACTTTTGAAATGTTTCACAAACACTTTCGTCAGTATCACCGACGCAAAAAAAAAAAAATGTGTGTCATAATTTGTTCTTTAAGTAACAAAAACCTCAAACGAAAATTAGCATTCGACGTTGATCCGTTTCGACGAAAAAACAAAACCAAAAAAACAAAAAAGACAAAACAAAACAAAACAAAACAAAAAAAACAACAAAAAACTAAAAAAACAACAAAAAATTAAAAGAATAACAAAAAACTAAAAAAACAACGAAAAAAAAACAAAAAAACAAATGACTTAAGATGATTATGAGTAACGAATAAAAGTTCTAGTCTTAAAACAGCTACCCCTCCCTTTATCGTCTCTTGTATTCAATGGTTGCTTTACTTTCTTTGACGATATTGCCGAAACTAGAACAAAGATTTTAAATAAATAAGCGAATGGAAGATATAAAAGCACGTACCACCAGAGATTCGCTATACCTTATTAAAAAAAAAATGCCACAAAATACTTGGCCCAAACATAATAAAAGCAAAGTGTTATCGTCAAAATCTTTATGTTATTATTATTACTAGAAAAGACCAAAGGATTTTTGATTAATAAATCATTTATTTTTATCCATTTTAGCACCTTCAAAATTATGGTGTAAAAATCTTCTTTTTTTCTTGCGTCAGCCGGGTGACTAAAGATTAGTATAGGTAATTTTTTAGCGCTCCACTTCAGTTTTAAAAGTCTTCTCAACAAATCATTGGTTAAAAAAATAATACAATGCAATTACTATATGTCTTCTTTTAAAAAAAAAGTGGAAAATTTAGTGCAAAAAGTGGATCACACAGACGTTGCTATTTTTCTAATCGCTGATTGGCTGAATAACAATAAATATGAAAGACGCCTACGTAATCGGATTTTGCCGCCAATATTTTTGAACGGCATCCTGGAGCCTGTCATGTGACAGACAAACAAATAAATAAAGGGCATGAACGTGTCCCATCAGTGAGACAAAATAAAAGTCAAACAGACACATCGCTGCTACGCTAAAGAAATTTAACTTGGATGTTACAGTTTTTTTGACAATTCTTCACCAGCAAGAAATTACTTAAAAGAAAAGTTTTTTTTCCTGAAGCTACAAGAATACCGAACATATTTTCAGCTCTTCAGGACATAATTCAAGATCTATTCAGTTCTATTTAATGAAATTTGTTCTCTGGTGAACATTTTCTTTTAGCGGCAAGTCTTATTGTAATTATTTTCAGAAGTATAAAAAACTAAATTTTATTTAGTATCAAACAGAAACTTCTTAAAACATCAACTAAATATTCAAAGTTCTATTTTACGAAACACGTTTTCACAATATTCATATTACACAAAACATTTAACTAATTCACAAAGAACATTTCTTCCAAAAATAACAAACTCTCTTTCATTGTGAAATCTGATAAAAAAAATTCTTTCTTTCAAAGAAAAGTTTTCAAATAATTAATTTCTTAGTTAAGGGCAAGCAACTCTTATTTTTGCATTGTAAAATCTCTGTACCAAAAAACACAGTTTTGAAGGAACATTTTAAAATATTTTTATTTATTCAATAAACATTACAGAACTTTAAAATTCAGCTTAGCTCAGCTAAACATTCTAAGCAGTTTATTCTTAATAATTGTATTATTTCTATATAAATATTATGTTGTTTTACATATGTTGATTGCCTTGTTAGCCTTGTGCCATACATCAAAAAATTAAATGCTTGTTGATGAGTTTTACACACGCAGCTGATCTTATGTAACTAAAAAGCCTTCTGATCACTTTTCAGATTTATTTCACCTTCTCCACAACAATTTTAGCGTCTTTTTTTTTTTTTGCGGTGAAAACACATTGATTTGGAAATTCTTGCAAAAATCAAATAATTGTTGGGTTTTAACGAAACTTCAGAGCTTATTCACAAATTAATTAAATTATTTTAGAAATGTTTCTTTTTTCTTTTTTAGAAAATCTTGATAAAAACATTTTTTTTTTTTGCATCTGTTATTCGTCAGTTATTTAATTTTATGAAATTTCAAGAAATTCTTTTTTGTACAGCTTAATGTTTATATTAATTATAAGCAGAAGTCCTTGGAGAATTTAAATCAACAATTTACTTTTTGAAAAACAGGAAAACCCAGTTACTGAAAATCTGCTCTGAATCGTAAAATAAAAAATGCAATAGAACTAAGACATCATTTAATTAGAAAAACTTTTAATTGTTTTTATGAATAAGACATATTATGTACACTATCGTCTTAGGAAAAAAAATGTTTGTTTTTTTCGATGAATAATGAATTTTTACAAATATTGTTTTCATTTTTAATTATAATTGTTCATAAACTTTTAAATCTTTTAAATTCCTGTATTAATTTGTACCGGTCAGGTGATATTGTTATTAAGTAAAAACTATATTTACTAATCATAAAATGGAAAAGCTTACTACAATTCAATGAAACCCCAATTTTTTTAAAAAATTTTTTTTTTTTTTTTGTGTGTATTTGGCAATATTGATTTTTTTTAAATACAGACGTCTATACACAACATTATCAGAAAATAAAGAACGATAAATATAAAATTTAAAGTCGATGTTCAATAAAAAATTAAATAAAAAAATAATATTTTTTAAAATTTTTAAGATTACTGGGCAGTTAAAACTTACATTAAAAAAGGCGCTCACGTTATATTCCTCAAGTAATTTTTTTACAAATATGTCCATTGGAGAAAAAAAAACTTAGATAAACTTCCGTCTGTCAGTCAACCTGTCTACTCCTTAAATAAACACCCGTGTTAAAAAGTGCATTTCTGCAATATTTTCTACTAAAAGTAATATTTGTTTCAAATCAAATTAATTAAAATTTAAATCAGCGATATTCCTCAAATAAAAGGTCCGGATAAGTATATTTTATTTTTAAAAGAATAAAGAGAATTACATTGTGTTGAGAAATGGCTAAAAATGCGATTTCAAAACCTGAAACCCCTTCCAGTCAATTTTTTTTTTTTAAATAAATACAGCAAAGTGTTTTACTTGTTGAAAATATTAAATTTAATCTATTAGCTTGAAATTAAAACCAAAATAAAAGTTTCAAGAATTAATTTTCTTTTTTAAAAAATCTATTTTAACCCTTAGGTATAGCTTTTCTGTACCTATGTAAAAGTTGCACTGGCAACCATTTTATGCATACCCGATAATGTCTGACCATTTCTGCGTATCCCCGTATGTTAGGGAGACTGACTGCAGACATGAAGCTCGTCTGCTAGGGCTGTGAACCAACCCCTGTTGCCAACGTTTGCTCAGGCACATGTGGTTTATATTGCAACTATACTGCAAAGATGATTGTTTAATACAGTCACAAAGTCATTTTTTTAGGGTTTCAAAATTTGGTCTTCGTCAACTATTGATCAAACCAGCGACCACTTCTCGAATCTGTAAGGTTCGATCAGCATATTTGTTGTATGTATATGTATATAACAATATTAGTAGTCTATAACGATTAGTTAATTAGCTTGGTAACTTGAATCAGAGGGTTTCTTGGTTTAGTGGTATATTAACTGTTTAATGCCAAACTCTTCCATGGGATGCGTGTAACAAACTTCACAGGATTTGGTGCTTGGACTTTCCTTTCTCCTTAAAAGTTCAAACCTTTCGAACATTGAACCAGTCCTCCTACTGTATGGATCAGAAACTTGGACATTATCTGCTCATCTTCAAAGACGACTGGATGGAAAATGTACAAATCTACTTAGAAAAATCCAATTTACAAAGAACTGAGACTAATCTCCCTTAAGCTCAAATAAAAACGATTACAGTTTGCCGGCCCCTGCTACCGTGCGGACAGGGAAATCATTTCATCCTTACTCCTATGGCATCCTTCTGGAAGTGTCTTCTCACGAAAATTGACTTTCCCAGACACCATAGCTTAGGACTCAAGGTTGGACATTGTGGATCTGGGGGACAGCAATGCCGGACCGAACAGTGTGGAAAGGGATTGTCAATGGAGTACCGACCAAACATAGGGAGGTCGAAGAATGATGATGATGATGATGATGATGATGATGATGATGAAATATTCTTAGAATGATCATGATGATGATAATAATGATGATGATGACGATGATGATGATGAAATATTCTTAGAATGATGATGATGACGATGATAATAATGATGATGACGATGATGATGATGATGACGATGATGAAATATTCTTAGAATGATGATGATGATGATGATGAAATATTCTTAGAATGATGATGATTATAATGATGATGATGATGATGAAATATTCTTAGAATGATGATGATTATAATGATGATAATGATGATGATGATGATGAAATATTCTTAGAATGATAATGATGATGATGACGATGATGATGAAATATTCCTAGAATGATTGGGATGATGATGAATAGCGAACTTTAACTTTTTGAGGAGCATTAGTAATTTCTTTTACAAAAATGTCTATCTATCTATCTATCTATCTATCTATCTATATATATATATATATATATATATAAAATATATTGCTGGAAATATTTTCTTTTTTACAAAAAGGTATTGCTCGTATTATGTATTGTTGGTAAGATGTAGTTTTTTTTTTTTTAATATATTGATGTTAATTTTTTTAATATGAAAATGTATTGCTGTTATTTTTACAATAAAAATGTATTTCTATACTTTCATAGTGTTTTGACCCCAGTTCGAGGGTTAACTATTTGCCTGTAGATGGGACCCTAATACTACTACAGCTGGGATCTACCGGTCATAAAACAGAATTGGCTAACCAAGAACCCATCTGATATGATGGTCCTTCCATGTTCCAGTAATTCATAATGGACAATGCCTTTTCTATTCCACCAGACACAATCTGTTCGAGTATATTTTGTAACCTTTTCAAGTATCTTTCCGTCATATTTGTGAACATTGAAGGCCTACAAGTGGTAACAGATCGTCAGTTCCAAAATCACACCAGGATTTCGCCCGCTTTAATTTGAATATCCATTGAAGGAACGATGGAGGTAGGCCAGCAATCATATCTGGAAGTGGTCGACCATCAGGCTTGATTAACCTGCACTTTTGTTTGTTACGGCATGTTGCAGAACAAGCGGTTATTTCTCAAATGGGGAAAGGACAGTTGGGTTTATTACTTCAACACGTGAAGGGGGCCCCCTCTAGGGAAAGGGGGGAAAAGGCTGAAAAATTCCGGCTGATTGATGATGATACACTTGAACTATCTTTGTTAGACTTATGATTTGCAACTTGCTTTATCATGCAGTTAATAAGCTATCTTTTCCCTTTGATATATATATATATATATATGTGTGTGTGTGAGTGTGTGCGTGTGCACATTTCATTGAATACGACAGACAAGGTGCTTTGATTTATTTTTTTTATACAATTACTCATGCGATCTAATATTTTTTTAATTATTTCCAGATGATAAATTATATAAAAGCTGTCATTTTTTTATTCTAAAAAATTTTAGCTATTTTTATTTTATTTTCAAATAGCTAAATGTATAGCCGAAAGCGCTTTTGGATAAAAACTTTTTCGAACAGTTTTTTATATAATTTATCATCTGAAAAAAAAAAAAAAATTAGATCGCATGAGAAATTATATAAAAAAAATTTAATAAAAAATTGTCTGTCGTTTGTCTGTCGTATTGAATTTTTTTTTTTATTTCTAGAATGATTGTTTATAATTTTTTTATATGTATATATATATATATATATATATATATATATATATATAGATATATATTATAGATAGATAGATAGATAGATATATAGATAGATAGATAGAAAGCCATGGAACCACACACACTTTACAACAAATATACAAGCCCCTTTATAAATTATATTGTGTTACAAAAATGAGTTGTAGTAGCAGTAGTTGTTGTTCTTCTTCGTCAGGGCGATGGCACTCCACCATTTCCTGCCTTTGTAGCTCTTAATATTTTTTTGCAATATTTCGCCAGGTAGATTATGCGTTGATCTTCTCAGCCCTCATTGCCATCATTATACCCTATGAGTGTCAGATTTTCCAAGCCGTCTTTCCTCATTATGTGCTCTGGAAATTTCAGCTGTTTCTTCCTGATGTTAAGTACAAGTGTCCTTTTCATTTCTATTTTCTCTAAAACTTTGTCGTTGCTTACATGTTCGGTCCATCGTATTCTCAGCTTCAACTTTGGGGAGAGATTACATTAGATAGATAGATAGATAGATAGATAGATAGATAGATAGATAGATAGATATGAAGAAACTGTGATGAATAGATTAACAAATATAGATATTTTTGTGGCCTTGTTAGGGCCAGAAATAAAGACACGAAAGAGGAATTGAGTTAAACGAATATTTTAACAGAAACAGTAATACAAACGAGAGTGTTACAGCAAGAATGTTCAGTCTGACTGTCAGAGCTGACTGCTGGAAACTTCCCTCTCAAAAAGGCAGTACCTGCTCCTATTTATAGTTGGGAGAGTTCATGCGTGCGTGGGTAAATTACCATAACATATATATACATTTATATGAATAAATCAGGAGAGATAATCAACTACATAAATCGAGATGGATAGGAACAGAGAGGCAAATAGCTTTTAACTTTTTTTAGTTAATCAGTATTGCAAACACATACAGACAAATATGTATTCAAGCATGTTTGTCTAAATAATCTGGACATATGTCTATTTTTATTTTAATCCTCTGAAATTCACGGATTAATTTCTTAATGTCGTTATTAAGCTGATTAAAGGAGAAGGCGTAGTCTTCGTCATTTCTTTTATTTTCTTAAGTACTTTCAATCTCATTCAAGATCATCTTCAAGGGTGAATTGCTAAGGTAATTGAATGTAATTGATAGTTGTGATTTTTTGTCATTGCGTATGGAAAGCGCTCCATTAGAGTCAATTCAAAAATGAATCTTCTTAATTATAATTATTCTTACGAATGATTAAATTGGATATATAGACTGTAGTATAGTATATACTAGTATAATAGTATATTATATTATATAAGAGTATATTATAACATATAATAATATATAGTAAAATGACTCCTCCCCACCAACTAACGTGTTGCAGAAAACCAACGTTGTATATAAATTTAAATGTCCTTTGGGAGATTGTATTTCCTAGAGAAAAAAAAAATATATATGTTGGCCATACCACTACGACGTTGTCTCGAACGTTGAGTTTTCATTTGAATGATGTATCTAACATCTCTCAATATTTACAACAGCATGCTTATCCATATTGGCAATTTAGAAAAATTCTTGTTGACAATATATCTATACTTTTTTTATAAAAATAATAAACATAAACTAAAAATTCTTAAAGTGTTGTGTATGATACACCTAATTTACATAAGCGGACTACCGACCATATAAATATGGGTTGGTACCGGAAGACGGGGAAGATAGTAGAGATTAAGAAATTGAATCCAGAGACTCTGCCCGACTGCGATTTAGTCAACCCATTATGCAGGAACAGTCTTCCCAAGAATATACCAAACTAACTGTAAATATTGTGTACCTATTCTTTGTTTCAATACATTTTGTTAACGTACATTTTGTGTTGTATTATTCCATGCTTATTTAAGCTTCAACATAAAGCTATCTATATTAAAAAGTAAAACAAACCCTTTATCAAATTAATTATGAATACTGCATCAATGTTTTAAAATGTTTACAGTAGATAGTTTAAAAATCAACTCATAGTTTTAAATAGTTTTTCTTGTTTAAAATATTTTAACATTTCAAAAATATACTTACATTCCTTGACGTTTGCACGCGTGTCTACATGATAAAATCTAAAAATTGCACAGTACATAACTTTAGCGTTTTTCACTTGGCACGTAAAAATTTAATATTCAGATGAACTCAACAATTTCGTCTTAGAAAAATGATGAACATAATGAAAAAACAAGACACTAATGATGACATTGTGCTAATGTCGAAAGTACTCGGAATAAAATGAATATCCATCGACATTTGTAATTTTCTTTCTTTCTTTAATAAGGACACTAAGAAACTTGTTCGTAATTACGAGAGGATCCTATTAAAAATAAGTAGACGAAACTGGTCTAAATTATTTAATGAGACACATGCACGCACACACAGAATATATATATATATATATATATATATATATATATATATATATATATATATATGTTCAGGTTTGAAGATTGCGTTTTTCTTAGAAAACAGACTCAGTGTTTACTTCTATATTCATATATGCTCTATCCCTGATATGGACATTTTAACCCATAAATATAGCATACCTTAAAACTATATATATATATATAACTTTTCGTTTGACATTATAACAGGTTAACGAACCCTTACCTTTAACTGATAAGAATCGACCCCAGGTCATGTCCATTTTTATATTTACATACGCTCTATCCCTGATATTGAGCACTTTAACCCATAAATATAGCATACCTTAAAACTATATTTTTAATCATATATATATATATATATATATATATATATATATGTGTGTGTGTGTGTGTGTGTGTTGCTTGGTTTGACATTATAACAGGTGAACGAACCCTAACCTTTAACTGATAAGAATCGACCCCAGTCCTTGCACAGATCCTCAAAAATGAAGTCAGCGATTGCTGTCATCAAAATAATATCACTTTAAAGAACTCTTCTTTTAATCATTTCACCAAAGCAATAAAGCCTCTAAAACACAAGAGGGTCACTGAGTGCGAAAAATATGAGCAAACGAAAACGTTATTAAGGAGAGAGCACAGGAACAGAAATTAAGAAGTCAAGATAACGACTGACGTTACATTTCAATTTTTGAAGAGCAAAGTTGACCGGAAGGCAAGAATTCGGAAAAGAATTCCACATGCTAAAATTACAAGAGAAGAAACTGTTAGCATAGAACTTGCGACAACGTCTAAATGTTTCAACATTTAAATGGTGAGACCTAGCTACCAATTTAGTAAAGTGAGGTACTGAAGATGAAAACCCACTACCATAAAATATAATTATAGAAAAACCACAGACAAGCTACGATGGGAAATAGATTGATGCCGAGGTGCCAGGTCGGGACCGATAACATTACAGATTAATTTTTAGGTTCCATCAAGATTCTCTAAATGAATAGAAGCACCAGACCAGATGTGACAGTAATTATCTTTTCTTACTGGAACTAGGAGCGAGGTCCTTAGAAAAAAAAAAGTAGTTCCCATGAAACTAGGTAAGATTAAATCCTCCACCACCACCACCACCGTTGCTAGATGATTTTAAACGCTGTTTCACCTGAGTAGAATGGGACAAAAGCAGTAAGGATCTGGAATTCCAGGAATTCTATTGACCCTGCCAAAGACAACTGCCTATCTTTATTTTTCCCCTGAACGTCTCAATAAATTTGGCCTGACCCTATTTAAAGTGGAGACACTTGGATACAGTTGGAAAAAAAATGGCGAAATCTTTAGTACGTGTTGTTTATTAAGCACTAAATCATATACGTTGCAGACAATTGAAAATTCCACTTCCGTCCATGCACCGAAGTTGTTTATTTTATTTATTTCTATTGACATATAAACGCAGAGTGAGATGGGTAAACTGTCGCCATTTTATATTTTTAATTTCGCGCATGCGCGTTGTTTGTCTTTGGTTTTATCGACTGCACAGTATAGTAGGGTGAATTGGCCACCGTCTGTACCCTCCTGTAACTGTACCTGTAACGGCATTCACCCTGGGTGGGTTAAGCCGGCTCCAATATTGGAGTTTCATGGGAATTTGGAATTCACAAATTTATCCCCAAACCCGCATGTATAGGCTTCAGAAAATCGACAGCCCGACAACAGCACATGAGATTTTGATTATAGTGGTGAAGGTTTCGTGTAGGACCATCCAAACTTTTTGACGGGTCGATTACAGAGAACTGGTGCACTACGTGCCACAAGGTCCCCAAACGACCCTTCGCAGGTTTTGAATTCAGAGTTGTCCTTCTCTTAGACCAGTTGCCATCCAAGGCTATAGAACCCAGTCTGTCCTGTTATTTACCCATAGCTGGAGGGAGAAAGGCAAAGAGTACTGTGACACAGTTCACTCCGCCAGAAATTTCGAAACGGCATGCTGTACTGCTTGGCATTCGCACCGGAAACATTTCATGTTGTTTGGGTGTTAACAGTGCAGATGATTCGGAAGGAGTTTAATGAGTCTAATAGTGATAACGAAAGTAGGGCAGCTCGGAAAATTCACTCTGATCGTTCTGATAAGAAAAGGACTCCTAAATTCGTTGGTAAGAGCTTCAAACTCAACACGGAGGCCTACATCAGTTACCTTGAGGAAGTAGTGTTGGCATGGGTCAAAGGGGTGACGGCTGGAAGACCCTATGTCTGTCATCAAGACTCTGCACCATGCTGCACAAGCAGGAGAACGCAGTCATGGCTTTCAGATAATGTCTGCGACCACATCACCCCTTACATTTGACTACATAACTCCCCAGAGAGCATCCACCTTGATTATTATGTGTGGGGCACAATTGAGTGAGAGACCCACAAAAACTCCTTGTAACACCAAAGATGAACTTAAGGCAAAGATCATGTTAGCATTCACCAAGGAACTGTACAGAAGAGTTGCAGGAGATTACGAAGTCGTCTGGAGGCCGTGGGTGAAGCCAATGTCGATTTTATTGAATAAATTTACTTGTAGAGGACCGTGTGTTTACGTGTTGTTAAATTAGGAACACGCTGTTTATTCCTGCTAGAAGAAGGTCCAACTACAAGAACAATGGCGGACTCAAGTTGAGTTCAACCTAAGAGGTAAAGAAAAAAAAGACAAGATATATATATATATATATATATATATATATATATATATATATATATATAGATAGATAGATAGATAGATATCAACAAATATTTCTATTAAACCACAAATTGTGACAAAAAGTGACAAAGACATTAACATTTGTGTTTATCTGTGAACGTAAAGAGTTTGTATTTTGGTGAATGTTCGTACGTACGTGTATGTGTGTTTCATGGCGTCTTCCCACAAGTGGGCAAAAACGCTGATCCCCGTGAGAGATTACATTTTTAAATGTGTCCGCTGAAATGCAAAGTAGAAAAGAGAACGAGGCAAGAAGTTGCCCAGTATTTGTAGTGGTAGGTAAAAATAGATATAATAGTGAACAATCAGGGAATTAAGGAGGAGCTAACTCCGACATACTTTGTAGTATTTCAAGATATTTTTGTGTAATTTTGGTAAATATATCTTTCAATGAAACGAGGTTGTTATTTTCAGTTTTGTATCATTTAGACGACAACTTATCCATCACACCTTGTACATATATACGTATATATGTGTGTGTATGCATACGTTTCAACTGAAACGGCAAACAACCGACAACTCTGCCACATGAATGGAATGTCGTACACCATGTAAAGCTGGTCGTTGACAGATTTCATTCTGTAAATCAATGGTTTCATAATTAGAATATTTCACGACATAGATAGATAGATAGATAGATAGATATCATGATAGATAGATAGATAGATAGATAGATATATTTAAATAAAAATAGTAGATAGATAGATAGATAGATAGATAGATAGATAGATAGATAGATATACGATGTAAAGTGAGTAGATAGATAGATAGATAGATAGATAGATAGATAGATAGATAGATATGAATAAAGTGAGATAGATAGATAGATAGATAGAGAGATAGATAGATAGATAGATAGATAGATAGATAGATAGATACGAATAAAGTGAGATAGATAGATAGATAGATATTGAACATACAGACATAGATAGATAGATAGATAGATAGATAGATAGATAGATAGATAGATAGATATGAATAAATTGAGATAGATAGATACGAATAAAGTGAGATAGAGAGATAGATATTGGACATACAGGCATAGATAGATAGATATGAATAAATTAAGATAGATAGATAGATATGAATAAAGTGAGATAGATAGATAGATAGATAGATAGATAGATAGATAGATAGATATGAATAAAGTGAGATAGATAGATAGATAGATAGATAGATAGATAGATAGATAGTGAAGAGATTACGTATGCATATTCACTGATTTCACATACTTTGTACCCAAACGTTTCCACATTCATTTGTTACACACAATATTGTCTTTGTCATTTGTAACCCTTTTGTTGTTTATACATTATCATTTGTTTATGCATATATATCGGTTCTTGTTGTTTCTTTGACAGTTCTTTACGTGGACTCATATCCCGAGTCTCCCTTGGGCATTTCAGGAGACATACGTGTTTATCTCTCAACTCGAACTCCGGTCCGCAACAAATCTTTCCTTATTCTCTTTACTGATCCTGCTACTTTTTTTTTTATTTGAAACACCATCAAAGGTTAAACGTTGCCAAACTCATTAAATGACTTTTATGTCTATTTTTGTTTAGCCAACACTTTTCTGCCAACAGTTGCACGTACAAAGACAGTTCTAAGATTTCATTAACATTGTTTAAAATTTATGCCAGGGACACTTGTATCAATCTGATTTTATTGTTGATGATGGTAAAAATGAATTTCATTTATATACATAAATAATGGTACCTTAAAATGATCTGTTTTTCTTTAAAATATTAGCTCTGTATTTACATTGAGCTCTCAGGATTTCATCCTCCTTGGGACTACCCATACGGATTACCAAGTTCTTTTAACTTATATATATATATATAATATATATATATATATATATATATATATATATATATATATATATATATATATAGTGTCTATTAATTTCAATATTGAGTCATCTGCAATTTGTAGAATTTGTATTACAACTATTTTTTAATCATTTTACTCCAAGCAAGACGATAATGCCACTAAGCCGCAAAGGGTTACAGGGAGGGAAAGAGAATGAGAAGACTTTAATGAATATTTATCTATCCATTTCAGTCTTTTCTTATCTATCTATCTATCTATCTATCTAGTGAAACATTCTTATCATGAAAACATTGTTTTACAGAATTAACCATAAATTTGAAACACTGTTTTTTTGTGGGTTCAAAAATTAAACGTTGCCAAACTCATTAAATGTCTTTTATGCCTTTTTTTTTTTAGTCAACACTTTCCTGCCAACAGTTGCATGTACAAAGACATTTCTAAGATTTCATTAACATTGTTTAAAATTTATGGCTGGGACACTTGTATCAATCTGATTTGACTGTTGATGATGGTAAAAATGAATTTCGTTTATATATATATATATATATATATATATATATACTGCTTTAAGGTGGTCAATAAAGCGATCATTTATTTCAATATTGGGAGCTTATTGCTGATCCAGTACATACAGCCTTGTGCAAATTAATTGAAACAAAACGAATAATTCCGTTATTATTTACATTTTCGTATTTTTCCAATGAAACATGACCCAGTGTACATGTTAGTACTTCGTATGTCCATTCCATGAAGTCGTTCCTTGCAGATTAACCACAGATTCTCGATTGGATTTAAATCAGGAGAGTTTCCGGGCCAGTCTATAGTACTTTGATTTGCTCACTGGTAAGACTTGCCAATGTGTTTGTGCAGCGTTACAATTTTCGTACGCTTCCTTGGAGTAACATCCATCACAGACAATGAGAGTAGGACAACTAATCGACAATAGAGACAATAGTGTCTGGGCATGATAAAAATCTGATGCAATCACGGATGATGCAATATTTTTCAAGGCCAAACAAATTTCATCGTATACGCCGAAAATAGATTTATAATGCTGCAAATGACCTAATCTGAGGAAAAAATAGAAATCGATTACACCCTGTCACTCCAGTGAATCTAAAACTGACTGTATGGTGAAAGAAAGGAGACTAAAGCGGTTGTTTCAATTAATTTGCCCAAGGGTTAATAATTCCCATTTCTTTTTTCTAATTTCACTTCTACTTGATTTTTGTTGTGCTATGTTTTTTGAAATGTCAGGTTGAAAACTAATGATATTTTTGTTCAGATTTATTTTACTGCAAAATTACTGTCGGAAATGTCAAGTCCCTTTCAATTATAGAATTTATTGTTTACACATCATGTCAAAAAAATGGCAGTCATATTTAAGTAATTTTTTAACGACATCCTTTATAAGAGTTATATATTTACAAGATTATTTATTTATTAGATTGAATTAAAAAAACATAGTTATTCAATTTATAAAATGGTAAATAATAAAGAGTTGGTTAACATATTTTGATAATTTTGTGTAAATTTATGAATAAAAAGATTTCTTTTCAGATTTATAAATAATAGATCTTTATAAAATGGCAAATAATAAATGGTGGATTGTATCCGGTTCACATATTTTGACAATCTTGGAAATAAACATTGCCGAGTGAATAAAAAGTTTATATACGGATAGCGGTGTCAAGGGAATAACATTAATTTTGGAACACTGTTTTTATGGGCTCGAATGTTAAATATTGCCAAACTCATATGATGGCTATAGTTTATCTATCTATCTATCTATCTATCTATCTATCTATCTATCTATCTATCCCAGTCTTTACATTTTCATTTTCTATCTATCTATCTATCTATCTATCTATCTATCTATCTATCTATCTTTCTTTCTTTCTCATATATATATATATATATATATATATATATATATATATAAAAGCATAATATATATTTTAAAAACTCCACATTACAACCTAAAACGTTTGCGATTTCTCGCTTTTTTTAATATATATATATATA
The DNA here is from genome assembly GCA_903632075.3 of Acanthosepion pharaonis. Lineage (NCBI taxonomy): Eukaryota > Metazoa > Mollusca > Cephalopoda > Sepiida > Sepiidae > Acanthosepion > Acanthosepion pharaonis. The sequence continues at coordinate 5,957 of CAHIKZ030001743.1, read as the reverse complement.
TATATATATATATATATCTGTGTGTGTGTGTGTGTGTGTGTGTGTGTGTGTGTGTGTGTGTGTGTGTGTGTGTGTCTGCAATTATACAGGTTTGGTTAAAGATTAAAAAAAAAGGTTTTTCTTATGGATTTTGTTGATTTTTTTATTTATTTATCTAAGTTTAAATATAAATTTTCCTATGTCTGAGTATCTTCGATTTTCATAAGCCATAATCACAGAGATTACCTTTATTGTGCTATGCCGGTGTTATCGCTTTTCAAACATCAGATTTTCACCTTAGATGTCTTTTCTTTTTAAAGTATCGAATCCTATGTCAACCATTTTAACTCCATGTAAATTGGATCTGTGTCTGCCTTTTTTGTATTCTACTGTACCGAACTTGTGCCTACCTTTTTTTAACTCCAGTGTAAAACCGAAACTATGTTTACCTTTTTAATTCCAGTGTAAACTGCATCTAAGTCTGTTTTTTTTATTCTAGTGTAAATCGAACATATGTGTGTCTTTTTTTATTGCAGTGTAGAACGATCTCATGCCTGCCTTTTTAACTCAAATGTGAAATCGAAACTATGTTTACCTTTAAACTCCAGTGTAAACTGGATCTGTGTCTGCATTTTTTATTCTAGTGTAAACCGAACCTATGGGTGCCTTTTTTTTATTCTAATGTAAATCGAACCCATGTCAGCCTTTTTTATTCTAGTGTAAACCGGACCTATGTCTGCTTTTTTTTATTCTAGTGTAGACGGAACCTATGCCTGCCTTTTTTATTCTAGTGTAAACCGAACATATATCTGTCTTTTATATTCTAGTGTAAACCGAGCCTATGTATGCCTTTTTTTTATTCTAGTGTAAACCGGAACTATATCTGCTTTTTTATTCTAGTGTAAACCAAACCTATATCTGCCTTTTTTTTTATTCTAGTGTAAACCGGACCTATGTCTGCCTTTTATATTCTAGTGTAAACCGAACCTATGTCTGCCTTTTATATTCTAGTGTAAACCGGACCTATGTCTGTGTTTTATATTATAGTGTAAACCGAACCTATGTCTGACTTTTTTTATTCTAGTGTAAACCGAACCCATGTCTGCCTTTTATATTCTAGTGTAAACTGAACCTATGACTGCCTTCTATATTCTAGTGTAAACCGAACCTATGTCTACCTTTTATATTCTAGTGTAAACTGGATCTGTGCTTACGTTTTTGACTTTTATGTAAACTGAGCCCATGTCTACCATTTTTGTCTCTAATGTTAGCCGGATCTATGCCTACGTATTTGATTCTAGTGTAAATTAGTTCTATGTTTAGCTTTTTGAATCTACTTTAAACCGAACACATAAGCTATTTAACTCTGGTGTAAATTGAGCCTATGCTTATCTTTTTCACTTTAGTGTAAGTCGCAATTCTGTTTACTTATGCTTAACCCGATTGTAAACGAGGTATAATTTTGCCATTTTGACTCTACTGTACACCGAACCTCGGTTTGCTTTTTCTTTCACTCTGGCGTAAATTAGACAGGTACTTACCTTTCAATTAATTCCTTGTGAGTTTTCTTTTATAACACATATATTTGACATTAAATGACCCAAAAAGTGTCGATATGTTAACTGATTCTGATAAAAGGAAGATGTGAAAATCTTTGTACTTTTGTGTGAATCTACACTCCAGTGCAATACCGGGCTATGTCGAAGAGACACTAGTATCAAATATTACTTAGGTCTCATCTCCTCTATATTAAGATATTCACAGATATACAATATAGATATCTTTTGGTATGCTGCTCTCAAACACAATGTAACGACATTCTCGTCTTTTGCTGTCATCAAAATATGCGCTGTCGTCACAAAATTTGCGTTGTCGTCACAAAATTTGCGTTGTCGTCATAAAATTTGCGCTGTCGTCACAAAATTTGTGTTGTCGTCACAACATTTTGAGCTAAAGAAGAGCGAAATGGTAAAATAAATACGGTTAAGGACAGAGAAAAAAATCTGATCCAATCGAGACGAAAACAGGGGTGCAAAAACAAATTGGGGAGGTTGGGAATCACAACTTGGATCATAAACAAAGAAGCGGCCAGAAAATACATTTACTCACATTAACTAAGTACAAAAAGCTTGTCTAACCTAACCAGGGGACGGGTCGACAAGAAAAAGCCCCGATGCTACTTAGGCGGACCTAAAAAAAAGAAAATCAAGGCTATTACCGTTCACACGAACCAAGATCGCCTCAGTTACCCACCTGTTCTTGCAATCTGTCGAAACAAGCGTTTTATATCAGTTCTAATCTTCATTTTGAACTGATGCTCAAAGAATTGGATCAGATCCTGATGAGAAAGACAATCACCTGGCAAGACTTCCTGCATTCGCGTCGTCTAGATATCCATTCGGGTCGTGGCCAGCAGCGTCAGAAACGCCGTTCGTTTCATCCCAGAATCCGGGGGCGACACATTGTCACACGCGCACGCGCGATTAATGAGCACGAACTTTTCAGGAGCGATACGAGCCATCAACTCGCCGACATGGTCCCATAAAGGGCGGACCCGGGGACAATGATAGAAGGCGTGCGAAGCCGTTTCTTCTAAACCAAGGCCACACTGTTCACAGTCTGGAAAATCCGCTAACCCCCATATGAAGGACTCGGATAGCCTATTCCGAACCAGTCACCAGGTAAGCGAAAACAGCAGCAAATTTTTCAAACATTTATAATTTTTTCCGCCATTTTATGAGTGAGTGTGTTTTTTGATTTTGTCTATCGACAGAATACAGAGGCCACTCTCATTATTTTCAGTGATGGACGGGTCCTACTAACGTTGTTTTGTTTTAGTTTTATCTTTGTGTTTCATTATTAGTTCATTTTCTGGTTTCATCCTCCCACCTCCATCATTTAATAAATCAGCGAAATCACCCATGGCACATAACTGAATGACTGATATATATATATATATATATATATATATATATATATATATATATAATATATATATATATATATAAATGATAAATGAGATTTATATATATATGATAAATGAGATTTATATATTTATATACATGTATATATATATAAATGAAATATATATATATATATATAAAATTATATATATATATAGAGAGAGACAGACAGAGAGAGAGAGAGAGTGAGAGATAGATAGATAGATAGATAGATAGATAGATAATGAACTGAGAGAATTAGATAGATAGATAGATAGATAGATAGATAGATAGATAGATAGATAGATAATGAACTGAGAGAATTAGATAGATAGATAGATAGATAGATAGATAGCAAGTACCGAAAATGTGTGTAATAGAATTGTTGCAGAACAAAATACTTCAACGAAAAATACGAAAAAACTAGGAGTATTTTTTGTCCTCTGGTTTGGAAATGACATTTCTTTCTTTCTTTAATCCATTCTCACGCTTTTAGATTAAGAATGTCTTGCGAACTCAATTCGATCAAATATTTTTTTCCGTTAATTTGAATTTATAACGTGTACAATGTAGCTTAGTCACCGTTTCTAAACTTTATGGACAATGAAATGAAATTTTTACATCCTGGGATGTTCTGTAGGTCCCCCCTGTGAATATGCGGTATTATGGTATATGCATGATTGAGTGGTGATGGATGACTTCTTGTGGTGAATGGACAAATTGTAATGAATGAATGGGTCGTGATTGTGATTAACTAGGATTAGGATAGATAATAAAGGCCAGCCTCTCCCCATTTCCCCTTTTGGTCTTGTGCCACGATTTTGTATTTTTACAAAATAAATATATATCGTTTTTTTTTTTAAGTTTTATGAGTGGCGCCGAAGTCAATGTCTATTCTGGATGCCAGCTGTTAAGAGTTGGCAATTTCTTATTTAAAACTTCTTCATCATCATCATCATCATCATCATCATCATCATCATCATCATCCCCTTGACTTGTAATCATAGAGGTGCATCTGAATGCAGAAGCCATATTGAATCTCCTCCACAACGGTCTATCAATGGCAGCCATCATCAATTCTGGTATAGTCATAGCTGTCCATTGTTTGACATTGTCCAACCAGTTTTTGCGTTGGCGTCCTGTCCTACGTCCACCTTCAAAGGTGCCTTGCATGATGATCTTGCACAGGCTGTCGTGCCTTGTAACGTGTCCAAACCACGCCATTTTTCTCCGTTTGTCAGTGGTGAGAAGAGGTTCCTGGTGGCCCACAAAACTGTCAGCCATTTTCCGAACAAACTCGTTGGTGTTTTGTTCCCAACAGAAAATGCCAAAGAAAAAACGAAGAAAAGAAAAATAGGATTTATTGGCTCGGGACGTTGATAATTATAATTATTCTAATTATAATTATTGATAATGATAATTATTGACACGTGACGTTGTTAATTCTAATTATTCTAATTGTAATTATTCTTATTATGATTATTGATAATGATAATTATTGCCTCTGGACGTAGATAATTATGATTATTCTAATTATAATTATTGACAATGATCATTATTGGATTGGGATGTTGATAATTATAATTATTCTAATTATAATTATTGATAATGATAATTATTGACTCGAGACGTTGATAATTCTAATTTTTCTAATTATAATTATTGATAATGATAATTATTGGCTCGGGACGGTGATACTTATAATTATTCTAATTATAATTATTGTTAATTATAATTATTTGTAATGAAAATTATTGGCCCGGGACATTGATAATTATAATTATAATTATTGATAATGATAATAAATGGTATTGAAAATCATTGGCTTGGGACCTTGATAATTATAATTATTCTAATTATAATCATTGATAATGGTAAGTATTGGCTCAGGACGTTGATAATTATAATTATTTGTATTTATAATTATTGATAATGATAATTATGGCTCAGGACGTTGATAATTATAAATAATACTGATGGATGTTTTCTCCGGGAAACGAATTTGATTTATTTTGTTTAGCGGTATATCAACACATCTATGAGTCATTTAATGCAGAGATCTAAATATTTTGAACACAATTTTATGGCTTCACTTAAATATATTTTGAACACAATTGTATGTCTTCAACCATAGATAAAATGTATTGTAGTTAATTTTACTATAAATAGGTATTGTTAGTAACTTTTTTATATGAAAATGTATTGTTGATATTTTCACTATTAAAATGTATGTTTATACGTTCATAGTAATTTGTTTTTTGTTTAGCCGTTCACTATTTGCCCATAGCTGGGGCCCGTACAGGTGCTACCACCCCAGTGTGGACCTGGGAATAACTGCAATTCAGAGGTGGTTCGACGCTCCTCAAACCTTCCAATTTCCCCGTCAGAGGCCTTTCTGCCGGTTGTAGTTTATCGCCATACCCAAGATTAAGAAAACAGAAATAAAATAAAAAGGCTAGATATTAATATCAGAATTAGCACAATGTCTTTGAAACGGGCAGTATGGCGAGAATGGTTTTGTCATCAATGCCAAATGGAAGAATAACATCCATAGACATTGAAACATCTTACACAGAATATAAATTATGCAACTAAAGACAAATTAGAACAAATTTGGATCCATGTGTAGAGCCTTAATAAGCACAGTAGCAGCCCTTAATAAACATTGTATCAGCAGCAGCTCTGGGGTATAAAAACAAGCAAAGACTTAACTAGTTCTCTCTTCTGGGTTTACTTCTTTCGAACTATGTAACATGAACTTTTCACGCTGAAGCTAAAAGGGCTGTGAACGCTTCACCTACAAACACATCAACACAGTAAGTCCCACTAAAATATATTCATTAACATTTTATTGTGTATGCAATTTACTTCTAGGAAAAGAAGCTCTTGTCTTAAACTTTCCTTTTGTTGATTTTGTTTAATAGATATTTTCTTGCTTTGCAAATCAATTGGTCTGCTATTTTCTGAATGTACCCTTTTTCACCAATATTAATTCATGTATTCTAAAATATTCTCGTAATAAACCTCACATTAATT
>CAHIKZ030001742.1:512500-537530 GCA_903632075.3 Acanthosepion pharaonis | reverse complement strand
TTTTATCTGATTGTTATGCAAACGTATCATCCTAAGCATGACGATAAACTACATCCGGCAGCAAGACATCTGATTATGAGGTTTTGAGGAATGTGAAACTCTTACTTGCTATTGTTCTCAGGTCCACCCTGACCCGGAGTGGTAGCACCTGCTAGAGTCTCAGCTATATGGCCAAATAGTTAACTCCCAAACTGGGTTAAAAATAATATCAATGTTTAAAAACAGATTTTAAAAGTAAAGAAATTCTAGCAATGAATTTTAATAGTCAAAAAAAAAAAATACTAAAGCTCACAAGAAAGTTAAATCTCGGCATTAAATGACCCATAAAGGTGTTGATATACTGGTAAACAAACCAAACGTAGATTAGTGAAAACAAGGGGGATATTTTCTATTGAACCCTTTCTTTTATCTTTCTTTTGCTCTATCTCTCTCCATAAAGAATTTGCAATGTATTTCAATCTTCACACTGACATGGAATCATAAACAGATACTACACTATGATCCTAGATAGAAACCTAACGTTAATATTTAACACGAGGTTTATATGTGGCACAAGGCCAAGTTTAACTTGGGTCATCCGGAGCTCATAGGCTCGGACAAAAAATCCCCATGGAACCCGCGAGTTCGGGTCTGTCTACATCCCCGGGCGAAAGTCTGTCCTTCGGCACAGCCTCGTCCGGGTTTCTCTCTGCCAAAAGCAGACAGTTCGACAGAAACTGTGAACAGCCTCAGTGGAACAGTCTATATCATTGTTAATATTTAGCATACCCGACGTGGGATATATGTTGCACAAGGCCGAGTTTAACGTGGGTCATCCGTGCCCGTAGGCTCGGACAAAAAATCCCCGTAGAACCCGCATAAACGGATTTGGGTCTGTCTACTTCCCCAGACGAAACTCGAAGCCTCGTCCGGATTCCTCTCTGCCAAAAGCAGTGTTCGACAGGAGCTGTGAACAGCCTCAGTAAAACAGTCTATATCACCGTTCCCAATGTTTGTACAATAATAACAAATAAAGGCTAATTATACATGTATTAATCTAGTTATGGTAAGAATTTGAAACAAAACATTTGTCATCGAAAGGAGGTTGGTCTATCGACATATCCCAAAGATCGAACCTAGCCTCAACCATTTCAGACAAACTCGCTAGACACGGCACAGCAATCGGCAAGAGATTTCGGTTCATTTTATTAACTGCTTTAATTGTGATGGTCTTTCTTGGTTGCTGCAGAAACACACCCGCAAACGGGCATTGCAATGCCTAGAGAGTATTTACAAGGATCTGTGTAAATACAGAAGTTATTGATCGACTGTTGACGGTAGGCTGTTTCCAGAGATTTTGACTTGGGCGCGTGAGCTGGATCAGGACGGGCCGGGCAGGACACGATGGTGGTATGCTAGAACGGAACAGGGGGTGAAGGACATTGGGTAAGGATTGGGTTAACTGGGACCATCTAAGATGTCTTTGAACAGTCCAACATTCATATCCTCCTAGGATGAGGTAAGGTTAGAAGAGACTTCTGGCAAGAAGGGTGAAGTGACTTTTGCTCTGGTGGGGAAGCTCGGTGGGAAAGAAAATCGATAAACAGAGATGGGCAACTGAATTGTCTAAGTTGTTGTGGATGTTACACAGCGAAAGCGTATGTTTGGGAAATAATAAAGATTTATATTTGATACTGACTAAGATATTAGAGACTTTGAAAATATATAACAAAAGAAAGAGAAAACGAACTTTAATCTGGAATGACTAAAGTACAAACTCAGTCGAAATTTGTTGAAGTCAACTAAGTATTTGCAGACACTGATAAGAGCAGGAACGAGTTAGGCTCAGTAACACTCTATATTATCTGTCGTACACTAATATATATATATATATATATATATATATATATATTTGAAAGTTTCAGATAGAGTATATCTGTAAAGGGACAAAATGAGTAAAGACAAAAGGAAAACTTATGTAAACAAACGCGTTTCGTCCTCTGTGGAATTTTATGAAAGCAAATGCTAGATTTTTATTTCGTAACAAGTATTTATAAAGAAGATCAAAAATGTTATTGTTTTTTAAATTTTTTTTAATTGAAGAATATCGACAATCTATGGAGGACAATCAATTCGATGTACATAAATGTTCTTGAATTGTTTTTAATTCAAATTAGTATTTAAATTATTTTAATTTGGAATTAATTTAAATGCTATATATTTTAAATAACATGAGGCTTTCTTTTATTCATATATATATATATATATATATATATATATATATATATATATATATATATATATATAAAAGCAATGTGATTTTAATACCTGCCTACAGAAGAGGTGAACAAAATCTTTGAGCGTTAAATTATTAAAGAGAATTAAATGAAACTGAAGTAGAACAATCTACCCCCGTGGACTAAAAAAAGGGTTCTGTTCGAAATTCCGATGTATATCACCTGAAGACGGCCGGAGCGTAAAACGGCCGAAACGTCGTGAATATGACAATAAAAATAAGGACAACAGTCCGAACAATGTAAATGGTGTAAATAGTTACAATACATCATCTCAGAAATAAAGACAGATGTTGAAGGTGAATATGGCAATAAAGATGAGGACAACAGTCCAAACAATGTAAATAGTGTAAATAGTTACAATACCTCATCTGAGAAATAGAGACAGATGTTGAAGGTGAATATGGCAATAAAGATGAGGACAACAGTCCGAACAATGTAAATAGTGTAAATAGTTACAATATCTCATCTCAGAAATATAGACAGACATTTTGTATAGATTAATTTTTGTTAATCGACTTTTACGAATAATCCTTGTCAGAAAAGGCGGTACCGTATTTTACGCCATACAAGACGAACTTGTTTCCTAAAAAATACCCTGGAAATACGTGTACATCTTCCAAGACAAATGTAAGGCAACACCCAGGGTCAAGTAAGCTTGGATCACCACCCAATTGGCTTCACTGATAGGGACGTGGATTTGTATGTCGAGTCATTTTACTATAATGTTAGCTATCTATCTAATTCTGCTTTTTATATGATACAACCTCAGTACTTAGCTATTACAAGTATTATAAACCTTCCTGGAGCCGAGCCACAAGCTTAAATGTACTAGTTTACAGGAAAGCAAAAAACTTGAAGAGACTTCCACAGGTGAGAAGTGCGAGAGAAGAAACTATTAGTATTCAATTTACGCTTACAATTAACAATTTCAACATTAAAATAATGAGAACTCGTTGCCTATTTATTAATTATTCTCTATAGTGTTTTCTGTTTTAAATAATGGTAAATTTTCTTTGACTCGTTGCTACCACTCAGGCTAACATTCTCAGTTGATATGAAGTGGAAAGACTATATTGAATAAATTGCTAGGTCAGCTGCTAAGAATGTCGGTTCACTGTGTCGAGCAAGACAATTTTTCTCTCCAGAATCTATGTTGCATATTTATAAGGTTACCATTCGAACATGCTTCAAATATTGATGCCACATATTATCTGGTGCTCTGGTATTTAGAGATTTTTGATAAAATCCAAAAAAGAATCAGCAATATTATTGGTTCTGGCCTGGTGTCTCGGCTTTAGTCATTTTCCCATTGCTGTAAAGTTGCCTCCCTGTGTCTTTTCTATAAATACTTTCATGGTAATTGTTCGGATGAGCTCTTCACTATGGTAGCAAAACTTTATAAATTTAAACGCAGTACTAGATTGGCGGTAAGGTCTCATTATTTTACAGTTGAATTAGCTAGATGTTCTATGATAACAGTTTCTTTTCTCTTAAAAATATTTTTAATTGCTTTTGAACGCGGCATAGTCATTGGTGTCAGACAGGAAGGCCTGAGTATCTCAAAAACTGCTGCCCTAGTAGGATTTTGACACACAACCATCATGACGGTTTATAGAGAATGGTTAGAAAAATAATTTAAAAAAATGCAGTTGTATGGGCAGAAATCCCTTGTCGATAAAAGAGTTTTGAGGAAAACAGTCAGACTGGTTCAAGGTTATAAAAGGTAAGAAAAGTTAAAGTAAACACTCTTTAAAACGGGGTTATTCAAAAGAGCATCTCTGAACGCTTAAAAAATCGAACTTTGGGCTACAGTATAAAAAAAAGCCCGCCGAAGGTAACACCTATCGGATAGAAACAAGAAAACGGGGTGAAAGTTCGCTGAAAACCACAAAAAACTGGACAACAGAATAATTGGAAAAACGTTGCTTGATATGATGTGTTGTGATTTCTACTGTGACAATCGGAAGTTATAGTCAGATTTTACTAGAAAAAAATAATCTAAACTAAGCACGAAATGTGTGAAAACTACATCTAAAACAATATAAGACTTAAGCAAACAAGCAAAACTTAAAGAATTGCACAAAATAATATATTGGTGTAACCTCAAGAATTTTAAATAAAAGATTATATAAAAACAAAAGAGGCATTTTAAAATACAAAGCATTAGTTGCTCACCGTAAAGAGGCTGACCACCACATTGATATAAACAATGCTATTCTAATTAAAAGAGAAAATAATTCACTAAGAGGAAAATGCCTAGCAAGTGCCTTAAGTGTTAGATGATTCACTGTAAATTTACGCCAAAGTTTTGAGATTGTTTCACCATTCTTGATAGATATTTTCTTTTCATAATGTAGGATATTTAATAACAAAGAAGATGGAAACAAACAAACAAAAAATCCGAATGAAATTGACTAGATATTTTCCCCAAAACACATAGAAAAAAAAATTATTTTCTAAATTTAAAATTCCCAATGTCTCTTGTTCAAAATATGTATTGTCACATCGAAGTAAACAATTTAGTCTGATAAAGTCCTAATGGTCGAAACGCGTCACACAAAAACTTTTCAATTTGCTATAACTCTTTTCATCCAGATATTTTTTATATATAAAAAAATATATATTGTTGTCCCATATATATATATATATATATATATATATGTGTGTGTGTGTGTGTGTGTGTGTGAGCTTGTGTGTTTTTATGCAACAGATAGATAGGCAGATGCGTGCAGTATGTGTGGCGGGGAAGGTTTAATATTCCATCTGTGAAATCCAGGTATTGACGTCTGTCTAATGCTTGCACCGAAATTTTTATCGAAAACCCATCAACATTTGTTCAGACATCGCCTCGTTAAATGATGTGTAACGCCGAGAAAGAACGAGAAGAAATGAATAGAGAAAAGAAAATGGCGTTCCTTTCACAACAAAAATCGAAACTAGGTTCTTTTTCAGAATCCATCTTTTGATAATAAATTTGTCAACATAAGAAACTAAGCTTGGCCTTCATCGCCATGATTTCGATAAGCCAAACTTTTCATATAGAAATCAATGTACTACTTCTCTCCATCACACTCTCTTTCATTCATTCATTCTTTCTTTCATTCTTTATTTCTTTCTTTTTAAGTCCCATAGCATCTATGAGGGTCCGTTAAAATGTTATGTCTGTTCTTTAATTACAAACAAACAAAGCATAACAAAGTAAACAGAACATTCTCAAGATTCCAAACCTGTCTTCAACATAATCTCCTTGCTTCTCAATTGTTACCTTCTCGTTCTTGTTCCTCTGTAATAACAAAAGATTTAATATTAGAAGCACAAAAAACACACCAAAGAGAAAATTCAGAGTATTCTACATTCCATATCTAACAAAATTTCTTTCTTTCCTCATAGTGATACGAGGGTTGATTAAAAATTAATGTTTATTTTATTTAATTACATTAGGTTTAATATATATATATATATATATATATATATATATGAAAATATCTCAGAGTTAACCTGTAGAATAGACAATATTTACAAAGCTGCAGAAAAGACCTAATAACAAATTTATCCAAATTCCAACTATCGGATACACAGCTAGAAGCACTCAGCTTTGGTCAGAAATTTGCCACTGGATTACCGAAATATGACAAAACGGATTACATAATTAAAAATCATCACCACAATGACTCCGATTTTACCAAAGGCTATATCCAGGGCCTAATCACAGCTACACACAAAAATACGAACGACATCGCACTTCCTCGAAGATACATCAAAGCATTGAAAGAATTAGATAACGACAAAAACATCCATATATCTACTTCTGATAAGGTCGGGAGAATTGTAATCATGGATAAACACATTTATCAACAAAAAATGAGAGAGCTCATTGACGATGATAACATCTCTGAAAAAGTAAATGAAAACAAAGCTATAAAAGAAACAAAAATTTACAAGCAACATCAAAAAACTACTAAAAAATGAAGACTTCTCCTGGGTAAAGCTTATTGAATACCATCCAAAAACACCCATATTATATGGATAACCAAAAACGCATAAACCAAACATACCAATGAGACCTATCATATCAGGGATAGGCAGCGCTCCACATAAAATAGCCCGCAAACTAAGCAAAATTTTAACTTTTAATTTCTCGGCACTATTAGTCCATCACACATAAAAAAATTCAGGCGACCTCCTAAATAAATTAAAAAAACATAGACATTAAAAACAAATATATGGCTAGTTTAGATATAAAATCTCTCTATACAAACGTCCCCATAGAGAAATGCTTAAATCTACTAAAAAAACATCTAACAAATGCAAAAATTAAATTACCTCTATCTACACATAAAATCATTAAAATATGCCAACTAATTACCAAGCAATGTTTCTTTACTTTTAATAACCAACATTACAGACAGAAATTTGGTTTACCAATGGGATCTCCTCTCAGCGGCGTTCTTGCTTGTCTATTTTTAGAATTTCTAGAAAGTGACTCATTCAAAAATATTCTCCCTACAAACTCTTCATATTTCAGATACATAGACGACTCATTATTAATATTTCCAAAAAACACCAATTTAACGGATCTTCTCTCCAAACTTAACAACATTGAACCTACAATAAACTTCACTTTTGAAACTGAAACCAACTACACTCTTCCGTTCCTGGACATTTTGTTAATTAGAAATAATAACGAACTCAATTTTGACGTTTACAGAAAGGCTACAAACAAAAATGATCTGATCAGTTTCTACTCAAACCACTCTTCTAAAATTAAATCTGGAATTATTATAGGTTTCTATCTAAGAGCATTAAGAATCTGTAGTCCCCAATATTTACTTAAAGAAGAAACATACATAGAAAACACATTCAAAAACCTACAATACCCATATCATTTCATCCACAACGCAAGAAGAAAGGCATACAAAATATACAACCGAAACAAAAATAATAACATAATCCGCAATAATAAATTACATGAAAACAGATGCATAATACTACCGACCAACTCTGTCACGTCCACTATCCAGAATAACCTATCCCATCTAAATAATCTTAAAATAGTCACAAACACTTCCAAAACCATTATGGATATACTAAGATCTTCAAACACTAATAGCAATAATATTTCTGAAGCAGGCATTTATAAAATAAATTGCCAAAACTGTTCTTCCCAATATATTGGAGAAACAAGTAGAAATTTTTAAAAAAATCATTTATGAGCACAAAAGAGACCTCACAAAAACAATTTAGCTAATGCACGAGTCATACATATAAATAAATTCCACCACGATTTTGATTTTAAAAATGCAACACTCACAAAAAAAGAAAATAACTCACTCAGAAGGAAAATCCTAGAGAGTGCCGCCATTGAATATTACCCAAATATTAATCTACGCCCAGGATTTTTTCCTATTTCACCTTTCTTAACACAATTACTGCTGACCCAAACAAACGTACACAACAATATCGTAAAATCTAAAAAAAAAAAAGGTTGAATCCACAAACACAGTTATAATGACAATATTCTCCACACGTGACAATAACTGACATTATTTTCAGTTAACAGTATGAACATAGCGTTCTCTACATTCCTCCAGTTGCTAAGAACATTCTGTTTTTTGTTTTTTGTTATTATTAGTTACTTTCTTTAATTAAATTCATTTCGTTTTTTGCTTTGAGAAAGTCCACATTGGACGAAACGCGTCAGCAATAACTACAGTTTTCCTATTGTATATATATATATATATATATATATATATATATATATATATATATATATATATATATATGTGTGTGTGTGTGTGTGTGTGTGTGTGTGTGTGTGTGTGTGTTTAAAATATATAGAGAAAATAGGAAAGAACTCGTTAGGTAAATAATCCAAAGTTCTTTAGTATTTTTGTTATTATTTTTAAAAAATAGTAAATTTGACAAAAGTAGAGCTACATAAGAGTTCTCATGTTTAAAAAAAAATCGCTTGAAACTGGAACAGAGCAAAATTACTTTAATTCAATTCAAATAATTATATTGAAGTTTTCGGTTCTTGTTTTGAAACATGAGAAAATGTTATGAAAGTGTGTTGAAATCATATTTTTAAATAAATAATTATATATATATATATATATATATATAAAACAAAGCCTACCAGAATGTATGAAAAAGTCTCCGTACTCCAAATATAGTCCCCAACATAGCCTTCTCCTTTCTCAATCCAGGTACGGGGTGGGAGGGATCTGTTGAAAAGTAATGCTTGTTTTTTTCTTTAATTACAACAAATTTAATAGTAGAAACAAACACAACATATAAAAAAAAATGAACACAGAAATTTTACATGATTCTAAATCAGAAACCAACAATTTTTTTTTTCTTTCTTTCATGGAAGTAATGATGGCTGGTCGAAAAATAAAGGTCTGTTTTTTAATAACAAGATATTTAAAATTAGAAGCTTATTTGATTTGGATTGGACCCTGGGTTCAAACTTTTTACGATCGCCAAAAATTTAAAACCCAGGGTCATAAAAACTCACATCAATCCAACCAAATATGTTAAATTTCTATCTCTGATATTGAGCGCTTTCTATGAGTACTGCATATATAATATATAAATAATTATATATATATATTTTATTTATATTTATATACACACACTTTTCATATATATATATATGTTTCACATAGCATGTTTTCATTCAGACAGGTTTAAAAAAAAATATTTTATGAATATGAAAGGATCTTATTGAAAAAAAGTAGAGTACGTGTCTAAATTATTTAAAAAAACCTCTCTCCCCCTCTAAATCTATTCTATATATATATATATATATATATATATATATATATATATATATTTCTAAAATTA
The DNA here is from genome assembly GCA_903632075.3 of Acanthosepion pharaonis. Taxonomy (NCBI): domain Eukaryota; kingdom Metazoa; phylum Mollusca; class Cephalopoda; order Sepiida; family Sepiidae; genus Acanthosepion; species Acanthosepion pharaonis. The sequence goes on along the minus strand of CAHIKZ030001742.1, from coordinate 528,408 downwards.
AAAAAAAATTGCTTGATTCAATGACTCATACAGCAAAACAGAATCACTTGATTTAAAATATTTTTTGCCCTTCCTTGACTTTTTAAGGAGTGCCCTATTGCCGTGCTGATGTTGCTAATGCCTTATATTTTGCCTATCTCACACTTGCGAATTTTTTTAAAAAATTCTATACTAAACATTAAATCTGTTACGAAAAAAAACTAAACGAGATGAATGCAAAACGATCAGCTTAAAAAAAATATTTTATGTTATTAACTGGAAAAATTTTTTCACATCCAACCCACTTCTGCGGAATCAGAATCAACGTTGAGTTTAAGCAAGGAATGAGCCAATTAGAGTAAAGTGCCATTTAGATTTAAATTTTTCCCAATTATATTTAATGCAAATCGATTTTTTTTTTTGCATGCTAATTTGCTTGTTAACATTCGTGTCAGTCAGCTGTTGGCTTCACGCTGGGCAATAGAATCTTCCTTATTCATTCAGCCAATTTATAGGCTCTCTCATGCAAAATCAGTCTTGGCCTTTTTCATAACTTGGAGCATGTGTATGTAAATTTTGGTGCAAATCCGTCGAAATTTGCGGCCGTGCATTCATTACATACACACACACATCCTGCCTTATATATATATATATCGTTTAACAGTACAGGATAATCTTACAATATGTCTAATACATAAAAAAACACTGAACTGAGTTTCTTTTTTCAGATAAGACGTTTCTTTTTTTCTCTGTATATTCTGCTTCTTTATGTATCATATGACGTAGGTGATCATGACTCTCCCCAACTTCCTCGCCCTTGTAGCTCTTAATAAACATTGTCTTTCTGTTATTTCTCCTAAGCCCTGTTCCGCCATCTATTTACTCAAGCTCACCAAGTAGGTTATGCTGTCCATCTTGCCCTCTAACTGTCCTGTGAGTATCAGATTTTCCAAGCCCTCCTTCCTCAGTATACTCCCCAGAAACCTCAACTATCTCTTCTTGATTGTTATTAGTTTTCTTTTTGTTTCAATTTATCAAAACTTCGTCGTTACGGTATCCTCAGCATCCTTCTGTAGAACCACATTACTGTTGTAAACGCAGTAAAAAAGAGCAAAACGTAAGCGATCATGGCTCTCCACGACTTCAACTGTCTTGTAGCCCTTAATAAACTTACTCTTTCTGTTATTTCCTCTAAGTCCTGTTCCGCCATTCATTTACTCAACCTCATTAAATATGTTATGCGTTGTTTTTCTCTGTCCCTCTCGCTTTCAAACGGCATTGTGAGTATCAGATTTTCCAAGCCCCATTTTCTCATTATATGCCACAGAAATCTTAACTGTTTCTTTCTGATGTTAAGTATTAGTTTCCTTTTTGTTTCTATTTTCTCCAAAACTTCGTCGTTGTTCAAATGTTTAGTTCATGGTATCCTCAGCATCCTTCTGTAGAACCACATTTCTCTTGTTTCGAGTCTCTTCTTCTACTCTGAGGAAATTGTCTAGCATTCACCGCCATACAGGAGGACTGGTATCCCGTAACAGTTTAGTACTCTTTTCCTTGTTTCTAGTGATTTTTTTCTCTAGCTGGAATCTTTTCCAGCTGTGCTGGTCGAACTCTGACTCGAGTCAGAGAGGATCACCAGACGAGGCTATGTCGAAGGGCCGAGTCTCGTCTCGGGAAACAGCTACCCGACCTCGTGTTATACGGGTTCCACGGGAAATTTTTGGCTGAGCATACGCGCTCGGATGCCCCACATTAAATATGGCCCTGTGCCATATCTGATCGTGTAGGGAGGTTAGTAAATATACTAGTGATTTTTTTCTTCTCTTTTTTAGTTCTCTGCTTAGCTTTTGCAAGGCATCTTTGGCCATCCCAAGACGCCTTCGGATTTCAGTGTCACAATTTCCGTCCTTCCCAGATATTTAAACTTCCGTTTTTTTTTTGTTTTTTTTTGCTTTTGGAATCGCGAATTTGCAATTCGGACTTTGATCTCCATCTTTTTCTACTGACATACTTTTTAGACTCCTCAATATTTTAGACTGATTTTTTTTTTTTAATTCAGTTTCTCTTTAAATACTAGTTGTGTGTGTTTACTTATTTATTCATTTGTGGCGTCCACTCTTCCATTCTTTCTTTCTTTCATAAAATATGATAATATCCATGTCCCTTGCCGCTGGCTGAGTTTACCTTTCCAGAATGGAATTCCATGTGTTACCAATCAACGAAGCCCTGCAGGTTAAAGAATTGCGAAGACAGAATTTGGCGTGTTGGAGAAATATCAACGCCACCGACATAGCCACCCGCTAAATTCCATCCGCTCATCCACCCACAAATAAACAAAATAAGTGAATAAATAAACGAGTGCGCATGCGTGCTCTTACACAATCAATCTATATGACTTATAAAATAAGATGAAAATGGCGATTTTTTTTTTTTGCTTACATCGTCGGGGGTGGGGGAGCCAATGCCTGAATATGTATGAAGATCGCATTGCGCCAGAAAAGCCTCAAATTTCCGAGCAGCTATCGCATTTTTTTTTTTACTTCTAAAATCTACCAGAACAATACTTAGTGAGAAATGAACCCGCTAATCACTAATAGACTACTTGAATTGGTTTCTTAGCAATGTTCAGTCTCCATCAGGTATATGTTGATCCACGTAGCTTACAGAAAATTTAGAACTGAACCCTTTATTTAATCAACGGGGTTAGACTGTTCTCGTTCCACTGTCTCTGTCTTGGGCTATCTTGTCTAGTTCTTATTCTTGTTACTGCTCGTTTATTGCTCTCCCCGTTTCCACTAAGTCCTGCCTGTTCTAGGGATTGAACTCACTATCACTATGTCACCAAATCCTATTGACACGTAAGAATTCCCTTTAGGTGAGCTGGACCGACATACACATGAAGAAAGCCCGATGATACAACGGTCGAAAAGTTGTGATAACTACAATAAATATCAGGACAATAGTACGCATGTAAAAAGTGTTTTGAGCAGGAGTAGAGGTTAATCACTTGTTTCCTGTCTAGGATTACGCTTCCGGTTCATTCCCCTAAAGTTTCTCATTATCTTTCGGGCCCTGTGGCCCCTTCCATCTTAGTGGCATTATCGTCTTGTTTGGGGTGAAATGAATTTGCTTCTAGTTTTGATAATAAATAATCCAATTATCTTTCTCTTAGGACTTTTCACAATTTATACTACGATCTTAGAATTCTTGAAACTATTTACATTAAGTCTACATCGCCTTCCCTTTGTAAGCAGTAGTAATGATTTCTGGGTCCAAATTAAACAATATATACTACTGATTCTCAGACAGAATTTTTTCTGTGGTCTGAAAAATTTTAGTTTATCTATTTACGTTATATATATATATATATATATATATATATATATATTATCGCCGATTGGAATTGAAGGCTAGGGAAGAATAAGCGCTTATTTTCTTTCTATCTGTCTAAATCTATCTTATATATATATATATATATATATATATATATATATATATATATATATATATATATACTGTGTGTGTGTATATACAGCCTTCTTCCAAAATTATGGAGAACCAATGAAAAATCGAAATTATGATTCAAACTTATATATTTAAAGGTTAAGAATAGTGGAGTAAACATTAATAACAACAATCAATATTTGTTATGTCCTCCTTTTTGCCTTTATAACAGCTTTTATTCGTTTTTGCAGATTATTGACTAAGTTGTTGCAGGTGGTAGGATCTATTTTCTGCCAATCTTCATGAAGTTTGGCCTCTAATTCTTTTTTTTGATGACCATTTGTGCATTCTCACTCTTTTCCCCTAAATGGGACCACAAAGTTTCAATGGGATTTAGGTCTGGGGATTGAGGGGGCCACTTCATCACTGTAATCCCTTTTTTCAAACCAACTGATTGAAACTTTTGACGTATGGCATGGAGCATTGTCTTGTTGGAAGATTACATCACTTGGAATGTTATTATTAAATATTTTAGTCAAAGAGGTTCGGTAAACCTGGTCCAGCATGTTAGTATAAATTGTGGAGTTCATTCTGCCCTCACATGTGTGTACAACATTCCAGTGCCTGAAGAAGCCATGCAGTCCCCAAACCATTACGCTTCCTCCTCCAAATTTGACAGTTGGAACCACACAATCAGGATGAAATGCCTCTCCTTCCCTACGGCGAACATAAACCGCTCCAGGGGTGCCAAAAATCTGATGAAAAAAAAAATTTGTTACAATTTTTGAATAAATGTTATGGATGTGTATTCACATAAAAATTTCAATTATTACATCCAACTTTTAGGAAATAGAAGCTGTTAACTTACCTCAAAGTTACTTTCGTCAGACCAAACAATTTTGCTCCAATCATCAGGTGTCCAATTTTCATTTCTTTTCGCAAATTCCAGTCGTTTTTTCTTGTTGGCCTGAAACAAGTATGGCTTCTTCCTGGCTTTGCATCCTTTTAATCCCACTTCTAATAACCTTCTTCTCACTGTTCGAGCTGATATGTTTTTGTTTGCATCCTCCCTAAGTTCAGCAGCAAGCGCTGAAGAACTTTTCCTCCTATCTGCAAGGGATGCTCTTTTCAAAGATCTGTCTTCCCTGGCGGTTGTAGACTTTTTACGGCCTTGTCCTTTTCTGTTTTTGAAAGACTTTGTTTCCTTGTACCTTTTAATCGTTGTTTGAACCCCCTTCCTTGAACATTCCATCTTCCTGGCAATTTCTACCTGAGAATATCCTTCACCAGATAAAGCAACAATTTGTGCCCTTTTAATCTCTGAAAGCTGCTTCATTGGAGGCATTTTCAATTAAATATACACTGGTAGGAATCAAATATTACCCGAAAATTACGAAACAACCTTTAGTATGACAATAAATCATTTTGAATATTGGAATGAATTTAGTACGAAACTCAGCTAAAGCTCTTGAGAGAGGCTTTAAAGCAAAAAAAAAATACTACAATCTACTGTTAAATATTTTACATTTGCTCTCAATTCTTCACTGTACGATTCTTAACCTTGAAATACGTAGGTTTAAACTATTATCTCAATTTTTATATGTGCTCCATAATTTTGGCCATGGCTCCACATATATATATATATATATATATATATATATATATATATATATATATATATATATATATCCCATGACAAACCCACTAAACTAGATGAAGCTTTTACTTTAAATTCCTTAAACACTCCATCAAACAATAAATTATTAGAACCTTTTGAACAAGATTTAATTGAATAATTAAGAAAATATCCTTCCAGAAAAAATACAACCCATTCAAATTTAAACTCAAAAAAGACATCACAAATATAAAAAATAAAAAAAAACTATGGATCAGAGCTTACAAATCTAAAAATATTTACAAAATTAATCCCTCGGAATACAACCATCTGATTCAAAATAAAGTATCTCGTTCTTATAAGAAAGACAACAATTCTAAACACTTATCCTCCATACACAAAGAAACTGCGAAATTAGCATTTAGATATAATATTGCTGATAGAATGGGTACAACTCATCTAAAAGACGCCTATCTACTCTTTAAAGACCATAAACCTAACTTTCAGAATAATCTACAGTCCAGACTAATAAATCCCTCCAAATCAGAGTTAGAATAATTTCTAAAAACATCCTAAAAAGAATAAACACATCTATAATTAAAAATACCCGTTAAACCTTTGGAAAGATTCATCGGACACCATTAACTGGTTCCAAAAAAATAAAGAATAAAAAATAATACTACTTTTATACAACTTGATATCATCGATTTCTACCCTCAATCTCTAAAGAATTATTAGAAAATAGCTTAAGTTTTGCCAGAATCCACACTGACATTACTGACGAAGAAATAAAAATCATAATGGACTCTAGACAGTCCATACTAAAACTGAACAACAATACTTGGATTAAAAAAGATAGAGACAATTTTGATGTCCCAATGGGATCTTTTGATTCAGTTCAAATAGCAGACCTAATAGGTATATACATTTTAGATATCCTAAGTAGATTCCTTGACCCTCAAAATATAGGACTATACAGAGATGACGGGTTAGTTGTTGTACCTAATACTAATGGTCCGTTAACATCCCAACTACAAAAGAAAATAATTAGGGCCTTCAAATTTCTAGGATTTAGAATCGAGATTTCTTCCAACGTAAAAATAGTAAACTTCCTAGACGTTACATTTAATCTGAACAATAATACTTATAAACCCTTCCAAAAGGAAAACCAATCACCCATATATATAAATATCCACTCCAATCACCCGAAATCAATAATTAAACAAATCCCAAATACAGTAAATGCTAGAATAAATAAACTTTCCTCCAGTAAAACCATTTTTAACCAGAATAAATGGGAATACAATAAAGCCCTGTTAAAAAGCAATTTTAAGCAAACACTAAATTACATAGATAAGCCAGTAAGTAAAAAATCCACTAAACCCAAAAATAGGAAAAAGGAAAATTATATGGTTCAATCCACCTTTTTGTAACCTCTCCAATATTAATATAGGTAAATACTTCATAAAACCGATAGAAAAACACTTTAGCAAAAATGCATCTCTGAAAAAAATATTCAACAAGATGAATCTAAAGATTAGCTATTCTTGCATGAACAATATGGAAAAAATTATTAGCTCACACAACAGTAAAATTTTAAGAGACCTTCAGGATAATCTAAGACAAAATCAGGATACAACACGAATGGAAAAATCAACATGCAACTGCAGGACAGGATCAGAGTGCCCAGTTGAAGGAATATGCATGGCAGAGAACACAATATATGAAGCAACAATTTTCCCCAAAGAAAAGGTTGAAGAGAAAAAGATATACATTGGAATATCAGCGGAGATTGGAAACACCGACTATACAACCATCGCCAATCCTTCAAAAATAAAATGTAAAAAAACCAAACAGCACTATCAAATCATTATTGGTTTTTGTTGAGAGTGGCCTAACACCACAAATAAAGTGGAGAATAATATCAAGAGCCAGAACTCCCAAAAACTTCAGAGACAGAAGTGACTTATGTTTGAAGTAGAAAATCTTCATAATCAAACATAAAGATCCAGACATACTACTAAATAGACACAATGAACTAGTTTTTAAATGCCGGCACAAAAACAACCTAAACCTAAGCAAGTACATTGAGAAATAATCATATAGGAATAGCAATTTTGAATGTTTTATATTCCCTTTGTTTTTAGAAATATTACTATGCACACATGAACGCTAACACATGACTATATGTATTTGAACACTGAGACACCTGTTGATATGTACATGTATATGTTTTTATACGGAAAAAGAAGCATACCAGGTTTTTTTTTTCTTTTTTTTGTGAGTGTGGAGGTGTACAATTAGATAGGTACCTATATGTTTTGCCATAAATATGAAAGAGCGGGTAATATTATATGTGTAAAGATATAGATAATGTAATTAAATACTGAGATAGTCTTCGAACGCAGGCATAAGTGGATGCACACAGGGTGGACATGAGGATAGGGACAAATATGTGTAGATATATGTAAGTGCAAATTAACGCATATGTGGGTATGTAGATATATGCATATTGCGTATGCATATGTGTGTGTGTGTATGTATATGTGTGTGTGTGTGTATGTATGTATATGTGTGTGTGTGTGTGTGTGTATATATGTATATACATATAGGTGTGTAAATATATATATGTGCGTATGAATATATATAGATATACAGATGTCCTTGTGTGTATATATATATATATATGTAAGTATAAGTATATATGGAGATAGGTATGGAGACATGTGGATGTGCGTTTTTTCTGCAGGTGTATATGTGTAAATATGGAAATATACATATATCGTTTTTCGTGTGAATGTGTGTGTAGGTGTATATAGGAACTCATAGGCATATAAGAAAAAAATAGGGATGTGGAGACAAATAGGGGTTTGAGACATGTGTAGATAAAATTGTAAAAGAAGGACCTAATTTTCTGCTAGTGACATCTCTTCCAAATATCTCCTCTAATATTCTCCAATTGGAAGTGAATTTTTAAATATACGAAGGGAAAGTTTAGATTGGTATTTTAATTGAGATTGAAAGATACTACCCCAATGTGTTGAAATAAAATTATTTAAATGGGAATAACCGTTGATAATTGGGTACATAAAAACAACCACGAGTTTACTTAATGAACAAAAAATTAAAAGCAAACAAAAATTTTTAAAAAAATCAAACGAATAGATGTCAACCTAACAAGCTATAAGATAAAAGTTTTAGTGGAAAAAAAAATTACTAAATATAAAATGGATTACTCTTTCAATGTTCTGTCTATGGATTTTCCAATCGACTATTTCATAAAAATACCCAAAACTCCACCGAATTTCAAATTAATTTCTTCGTAGATTGTTTTAACATTTAGATATTTATCAAACCTTAACCTCCCAAATATGCACGTTAAAGTAACGCGAACTGACAGCGTCTAAGAATTTGAATGAAACCTGTCGTGTAATTTATTGGGGTTGTTGTAAACGTCTTCCTTTAATGTAGTTTTATTCTCACCCCTAACCACCTTTATCTAGAGACGAGACGCGTTAAATTTGAGCAACATCCAGCCGACACACTGGGGTTAAAAATAGGAAACTAAAATGATACATATGACACACTCATATCCTCTCTCCCTCTCCCCTCACTTCCTCACTTCGTTAACTTTACGTATACTTGATGAGGTCCGTAAAAAACGTGTGAATTTTTTTTTTCATTTTTCATTTCAGCTTTTGGAAGTAAAGTCTGATGATCCAGAACCCTGTTAAAGGGGTTATGGTGAAATAGCTTATTACATGGAATCTTAACGTGGTCTGTCTTTTATTCAAACATATATATATATATATATATATATATATATATATATATATATATATCATCCTCCTACAGGTCTACCCATATCTTATCTAAATTTGAATAAACTATATATATATATTTATATATATATATATATATATATATATATATATTCATCTATCTATGTATTTAAATTATATATATATATATATATATATATATATATATATATATATATAAAATTGTCTTTTCGTACATTATCTATATCTAAATCTATCCTCTATCTATCTATAAAATCTTTTTTCTTTTCATTCATCTATATATATATATATATATATATATATATATATATATATATTTATATTTTATATCTATAAATTATTCAATCCTTTTAAAATCTATCTCTATCTGAATCTATTTTGTAAATCAAATTCTATCTTTTTTCATTCATAAAATATCTATGGGATACAGAAAAGTGTATTCAAAACATTTATTACTTTTTTCTTGGGGAGAAAAAATCACTTGTAAGCATATTATTCAAATTTTCTGTCCTTTTGTGGTTAGTAAAAGGTTTGAGGTTTTACTGAAATTCAAAAAAGAAATAATAGATTTATATTTAAATGTGTAGGCAGTGAACATGGGTCGTTGAACTTGTATCAGGTAAAAGGTGGAGAGTTACCTCGAAAGTAGACAGTAGATAAGCATAAATCTGTTGAGAGATGAAAGGATTTGGAAGGTTTAAATAAGAAGACAGAATTCATGGTTATAAAAAAATATGACGACCCCAAAATGCAAAATTACAAATCACGGATTCTTTTCAATTAAACGATTTTTAAATATCTGGGAATTGTTCTAACAGAGGATTTGGTAAATTCATACTGAGATCCAAGACGATTTTTCATATTATGGTCAAAAAATTCCAAAAGCTCAGTAAAGTATTAAGAGATGAAAAATTTTTACTAAACAAAGAAGAGAGTCTGAACTTTTTATGATATCTGTCCTTTCGATTGTAGACTGCATTGAAAATTTCCTAAAAAGATGGAGGAGAGAAAAGTGAAGAACAGAAATGTGGTTCTTTGGAAAAGATACTGATTTTAGAGAGACCGAAAATGTTAAATATTTTAAAGCATTTTGGAGAGAATGGAAAAAAAAAAACTTATTTTAAGAACATTTTCTTATTAGTGAAATTTCTGGGGCACTAATTTTTAAAGAATTTCCTTTTAATGATAATTTCATTTTAAAATTTCAGACATGCCTTCAAAGGAAAAAAGTAGTATATATATATATGGGCTTAATATAATGGTTGGTAATATATGTTTTGGAAATGAAATATTTGACAAAATTACAAAACCATTAAGAACTACATAAGATAGGAAGATGTGGACAAATTTGATAATTCCTGAAGGATACATTTCATTTTTTCTAAGAAGACTTTTTTCCATATATTTTTTCAATATTCTAAATACAGATTGAAATGAGAGGACAGAAGAAATCAAGGCAACTTGAGAGCATGGATGGTAGAACAAGGTTTTTTTGAATTTCAACAAAAGACAAAAAGATTAAGAGCTAATGTTTTTTAGATGTCAAGGACCATAATATCATTCGATGTAATATAGGACACGGTCATAAATTTGAAGACTCGATAGGACAGATTGAGGGAAAGAACAACGTAAAAGCAAAACAGACATTTTTGAAGTGATTTGGATGTTTATGGATGGTTGAATAGGTTTTGAAGAAAAAAAAAAAACAATACTCAAAAGAGCTATAAATTTTATCATAGGAAGATGGAGGGCCAAAAATCATCTACGTCCTGAAAGGACATTTTTAAAAAAAAAAAAAAAAAAAGTTCTTTATTTCTTTCAGTTTTTATATGATACCTGATTTGTTTAATTTTATTCGTTATTTTTTTTCAAGAGATTTCTTCTTATTTATTCTAAAATTACATGGGTGCTAATAATTGCGACCAGCATCATCTCTCGAATAGAACATATAAATGAATATTTTTTATATAACATATTTATACCACCTAAAACTTTTTAACCCATTTTGTTTTACAAACCTCCATTTAAATGAGCCGATGAACACCAGGATCGTTTTTTCCATTTTTGAATTTATTATAAATAAACACTTTTTTCGTTTTGATATTATTTATAATTTATATATATATAAATATATATATATATATATATATATATATATATATATATATATCTATATTTTTTATTCAAAAAAAAATATTTATAAATTTTAATCTAAATTTTGGTTGTTAAATCAAAAAGTTAATGATAATTTAAATGATCTGCGTTCCTACGCCTGAATTTGAATCTCATATTCACATTTAAAATCGGTGTCCGGATATTATCTTTTTTTCTTTTCAATCAACATTTATTTTCGTCGGACAGATAACATCTTTTTTAACTGGAATTAATGGCGGAGGAATTCTTCTCTTTCAACATAACAGGGTAGTTATGGACAGCTTTGCCTTTTATATAGATAAGAAAAATTAACATTTTTGGTGAATAATTCTGTAATTCTTTCGAAAAACACAAAATATTACACAATTTAAATTGAAATTTCATGTTTTCCTTGTGACAACAATTTTATCATTGTTTTTTTTTTTTAAATTTAAAAAAAAAATATCCACGGATACGCTTTGGTTCAGTCTGAGTTATCCGTTTATCTAATATCAAGGAATAAACAATTCATAAGTTTCATTTATTAATCGTCCCAAAGCAACAGAAGAGTGATACCAAAGGGAAGCTATAAAATGAAAAGGTTAAAGGTCGAAAAATTGAAGAAAAATAAAATAAAATATATAGAATATGAGGTATATAAATCAATTTTTTTTTATCCGTCGAAAAAGACTGATTTATCTTTGCTATTTTTCAATTCCATTATTAATTATGTCAAATAGTACCAGTGGAAATTTCATGCTTTTCAAATTTTCACTGAAATCAATCATATATTCATATGGATTTTTTTCCATATTTCCTCGTGATCAGTGTCCAAATTAATATAATGAGGTATTAGCAATGCGTTTCTTTTTTTCTTCCTTCCTTTCTTTCTAATTTCTTCCTTTTCTCTTACTTTCTTTCATTCTTTTTTCTTCCTTCCTTTCTTTCTTCTTTATTTTTGATTCTTTCTTTCTTTCTTTTCTTTTAATGGAAATTTCAACATCCAACAGCGTCTCATTTATTCTCCTTCCATCTTTCCTAGTTATCAAAGTGGAACAATTTCTTATTGTTGAAACTTGACTAATGCATGGAATAATAATACAACACAAAATGTACTTAGAACAAAATGTATTGAAACAAGAAAATTACACACAATATTTACATATAGTCTTTTTGTATATTCCTGGGAAGACCGTTCCTGGAGAATGTTTGACTTAGTCGCAGTCGGGCAGAGTCTCTGGATTGAATCTCTTGATTCCTCCCTTCTTCCCGGTACCAACCATATTTATATGGTCGGTAAATCACTATGTAAATTAGGTGGATCCTACCACAACATTTATTCATGAAGTAATGAGCAATGCGTCTGTTTTTTTTTTTTCTTCTTTTCTTTTCTTTTCTTCTTTCTTTTTTTATCTTTCTTTCATTCTTTTTTCTTTCTTTTGTTTTTTTTTTTTTTTCAAAATCCAACAAAAAAATTGATATGTCTTTTCCATCTTTCCTCGTGATCAAAGCATTTACAGTTCATTATTTATATATAACTGCCAGGGCGTTACATATTAAGTATTTATATATTTATTAAGCTGCAGTATCTTTCATGTTTGAACGCAATCTTAAATCCTGAAGATTGCGTACAGTCACGCAAGAAACTGCCTACAGATGAGCTGGCTAGGTGTAGCCGTAAGTTCTATGCTAACAGTTTCTTCACTCGCACTTCTCGCTTGTGAAACACTCCTCCTGCCCCATGTTTTCAAGCCAACTTTAATCTGCAAAAATTTCAATGCAATCTCAATCGCTGTCTACTATCTTCCTGATTTTAAAATTTTTTTTCTTCTCATTATTAACGTCTCTTTTCCTAAATATACACATGCTGTAAACCCTTGCTTGCTAGTGGCTGTATTTTTTATTTGAGTTGGGGTGATTCCAATTTTAGGGTGATATATATATATATATATATATATATATATATATATATATAGAGAGAGAGAGAGAGAGAGAGAGATAAAAATATTAGTGGTAAATATACACATACATATGCAAAATATATAAATATATATACATAGGTGCATACACATACATATATATTTTTTTGATAAAAATTCCAAGAAAAAATAGAATCAAACATTAAACTCAATATCCAGGAAAAGAGTAATTTTAATAAAAATTTAAAACATTAAGTATTCCATTTTTTGATAATTTATTCCATTGGAATTGTAAATCATATCCTACAAATTACAAATTCAAAAACTATTTTTCTGTTTTCTTTTTCTGTTTTCTTTTTGTGTAGGTCTGATTGAATTAGATCGTATTTACGATTCCAATGGAATAAATTATGACCATGGAATATTAGTGTTTAAGAGCCTTTATCATATATATATATATATATATATATATATATATATATATATATATATTAGCATCTTACAAAAAAAATAAATAAGAATCAAACATGACTGTAGTCGTGTTTCAAACGTATTGAGCCCTTTTTTAAATTAAATGTTACGAACATTGAAGTGTACTTTATTCGTTGTCATCGTATTTGATATATATATATATATATATATATATATATATATATATATATATATATCATATATATATAACTAAAACGTGTTATCAGAAAATTCTGATATAAATAAAATATAACTGTGAATAAGCAATATGTATTACGACAAAAGGAAAACTAACAATATTTTTTCTGCTTATATATGGATTATAAAATTCATTAAGATATTAGATTACGGAGAATATTTTTCTAACTATTTAAGATTCTTTAGTAGTTAAAAAAAAGGCGCTCAACTTATAAAATCCAAACGACGCTCCGCTGTTTTTGAATTCAGAGTTCTTCTAGATCGGTTGCCACCCAAGGCTATAGGACCCACTCTGTTATGTTATTTACCCATAGCTGGGGGAGAAGAGATGAATTTATACCATTCCCATAAGTGAATGTAACGAACTCGACTGGAATTCGAACTCGAATCTTCGATTCCTCGCCATTACTCTATCGTTGTCCTAATTTTTGTTGCCATATACACGACATTTCGACAGTTGATATACGCTGGAATTTCGAACCGAACACTTTATTTAGTCCACGGGGGTAGATTGTTCTAATTCCACGTGCCATGCCTTTTTTGATATCCCAGTTTCAGTTAATTCCCTTTAGAAACTCAACTCTCCAAGTTTTTGTTCACCTCTGCTGTGGCCAGGTATTGAAATCACAACACTTTGGGTCAAGTCACATTTTGGATTACATATCCAACGCTTTTTTTTTTTCACTGGACTATGTTGAGAGTTCAATAAAGGACTCTGTTCGAAATTCCAGCGTATATCACCTGAAGAAAGCCGGGGCGTATAATGGCCGAAACGTCGTGAATATGACAATAAAGAGGAGGGCGAATGACTTAAATAGCGTAAATACGAATCGATTTCCAGGTTTTAACCCCCGGTCAGTCAAATATCAGATACTTTGAGAATGGTTCCGACACTTTTATGTTATCATGTGTAACGGAGTAGAAAACAAAGAAATTTATCAAGAGATCTCTCGTCAACTGCTCCCTGAAAATCTAAGTTCTGAATCACTAGTCGATTCTATAGCAGAGTAAGAAAGCCAAAGATATGGAACTCTAATTTGTAATATATCGTTAACGTCTGCTATTAGTTTAAATTTTCGCATTCACACTTTGTATTGATATACAAAATGTTTTTTTTCTGTCTTTCTTCCGAATATATTCGTTTTTCCAAACAGTCTCTTCTCTTCTTTTTCTCTAATAAAATATTTTTCTTCCTTTTTTCTCTTGTATTTTTCTTTTTTTTTAATCAGCTTCTTACTCTATCTTTTTCCCCTTTATTAGTATTTTTCCCTCTCTTTCTTTGCAAAGACTTTCTTTCCAGTGTCTTTCTCTCTCTTTTCTCACTCGATTTCTTACACATTTTCTAACACTTTCTCTCTCTCTCTCCCCTAGGTCTTAACCTTTCTCTCTCTCTCTCTCTCCAATGCTTTTCCTTCTCTTCCTCCATAAACGTCTCACTTTCACATTCTCCATGATTTATAGATAAATCTCTCTCTCTCTCTCTCTCACTCCGATGCCTTTCTCTCTCTTTCTCTTCAAGTTCTTACTCTGTCTTTCTCCCTTATTTATAACTCTCTATTTTTCTCTCATGTGTGTCTCTCTTTTTCTCTCCTATTTCTTAAACTCTAATCTCTTGAATGTATTACTCTCTTTTTTCTCTCCCGAATTTTTCTTTCTCTTTTTTTAATCAGTGTCTTATTCCATCTTTTCCCCCAGCATTTTCCATCTCTTTCCTTGCTAAGTCTTTCTTTCCAGTGTCTTTTTCTCTCTTTCTCTAACATTTTGTCTCTCTCTCTCTCTCACTCTCTCTCTCTCTCTCTCCTAGGTCTTACTTTCTACTTGTCCCCTACACTCTTTCTCGCCAATGCTTTTCTCTCCCTTGCTCCACGAACGTCATATTTTCACATTCTCCATGAATTATAGCTCTCTCTTTCCCTCCAGTGCCTTTCTCTCTCTTTCTCTTCAAGGTCTTACTGTGTCTTTCTCCCTTATTTATAACTCCTTTTCTCGCCAGTATTTTTCTTTCTCTTTCTCTAATGCTTTCTTTCTTTCCGCCAAAATTCTTCTCTAGTTTTTTTAAGAATTCTTCGTGACTCTTGTCTTTCTCTCTTTCCATCCCCCTCCATCTCTTTCTCTACAGTATTTTACTCTTTCTCTCTTTGTCTTTAATTTGTTTATCTCGCTGTTGCTTTCCTCTCTTTCTCTTCAATGTCTTTTTCTTTCTTTCTTTCTTTTTTTCTTTCTTTCTTTCTTTCAATTAACTTTTTATTTCTTTACTTCTTTCTTTTATTAATTTTTGATTATTTGTTGCCTTCTTCCTGTTTAAGTCTTTCTTTTCTTTCTTTTCTTTCTTTTTTTTTCTTTCTT
>CAHIKZ030001742.1:475000-505000 GCA_903632075.3 Acanthosepion pharaonis | reverse complement strand
ATATGAGAAAGGATGAAAGAAAGAAAGTTCATATTAAAGAAAGGAAAATGAGAAAAAAAGAAAGAAGAAAGAGTGAAAGAAAGAAGCGATAAAAAATGGAATAATTAGAAAGAAAGAAAGAAAGCGAGAAAGAGAGGAAGTACGTATTAAAGAAAGGAATAAGGAGAAAGAAAGAAGAAAGAAATAACTTATATAAAAGAAAGAAAGAAAGAAAGAAAAGAAAATTATGTATTAAGGATTGGTTTGGTTTATTTTGTTTTACGGCATATCAACAACATTTTTAGGATAGATTCGTATGAATAAAATATGTATTCTTTGGTTTAGGTTCGTTTGGTTTATTTTGTTTTACGGCATATCAACCTCAATGGGTTATTTAATGCTGACAAAAATTTTTATTGCTGGTAATATTTTGTTTTGTCAAAAATCTGTTTCTGGTAATATATTTCCTTCAAAATTGAATTACTGGTAATAATTTTTCAAAAAAGTATTGCTGGTAATAGTTAACTATTTGCACATAGTTGGGACCCTAACAGGTGCTACCACTCCGGGTCAGGGTGAACCTGGGAACACTAGCAATTAAGAGGTGGTTCCACGCTCCTCAAAACCTCCTGATCAGAGGCCTTGCTTCTGGGCGTAGTTTAACGTCTTACCCAGGACGCGGATGTAGTTTAACATCTTACCCAGGACACGGATGTAGTTTAACGACTTACCCAGGACGACGTATTAACGAAAGGAATAATTTGAAAGAAAGAGAAAGAAAGAAAGAAGAACTGATAAAGAACGTATTAAGGAAAGGGATAATGAGATGGAAAGAAGAAAGACAACTAGAAAGAAAGAGAAAAAGAAAGACCATATTAAAAAATGAATAATGAAAAAGAAAGAAAAAAGTTATAAAGTTTTCTTAAATAATTTTGATTACCGAAATGGATGACGTCCGACAGTTTTTTAATATAAATTCTGTTTATACATTATTTTTATAGATATAATTTAAGTAAATGCTCTGTTTTTAATTAAACAGTATTACATTTACCGGCCTGAATGTTCGAGAAATTTCGTTGAAAATATACGCTTTCCGACAGGAATTAAACCTGTAACCTATTATGGGAAACGTCATTTGATCTGACGTGCTGTTAACTATTCAGCCACAGAGATGTGTTTCGTGAGTAGAACTAATCGATCGAGAAAGATCGTCGAAGGTGTGTGTTTATAAACAGTAATTCGGATTTTGCTAACCAGACGCTTCTATGTTTCTGACTGGCCACCATTTGTTACTACCTGCCGTGGTGATGTCTTAAGGTAATCGAAAGTTTTAGTCATGTTTTCTTCCAGAGTGACATTTGAAGAGTTTCTGACGGAAATTCCTCCTTACCTGAGAAGAAATATTCGTAATGTTGAAAAGTAGATTCATAAAATTAATCAACACAAAACATCTGTTGTCTTTAAAAAACTTTTTTAAAACAACATATATTTTATATATATATATATATATATATATATATATATATATATATATATATATATATAAAAGTGAACATAAAAAAAAGGAGTACACAGTCTGTTTCTGGACGATTGCATCGTCAGTACAGTGAATTGCATCTAGCATGACATTAGACTGTCGCCTCTAAGTGTTGACTTCTATGTTCACTTTATATTTACACACGCTCAATCTCTGATATTGAGCACTTTTATCCCATAAATATAGCACATCTTAAGCCTATATATATATATATTTAATGAAAAAACAGATGGACTTTTAAGGTTTTATTAATTACAATAATTTATTTCACCAAAAAACTTTAAAAAGTCCTTTAAAATTATTGTAATGGTACCTTTCCTCAGTGGTCTGTTTTTTTTTTTAAATATTAACTCTGTATTCACATTGAGCTCTCAGGATTCCATCCTCCTTGGAATTACCCATTCACAACCAAGTTCTTCATAACTTAATATATATATATATATATATATATATATATATATATATATATATATATATATATATATATATTTTTTTTCTTTCTTTCTTTTCTTTATCTATCTATCTATCTATCTATCTATCTATCTATCTATCTATGTTTACCTCTCCTTAATCTGTCTCACTTTGTTTCTATTTCTCTCACACTATCTAGCTTTCTGTTTATATCTCTGTTAATTTATTTCATTTTGTTCCTCTCTGTCTCTCTGTCCACATACACGCGTGCGCGTGCGCACACACACACACACACACACACACACACACACATATATATATATATATATATATATATATATATATATATATATTATGAAAGAGAAACCGCAAGCGTTTTTGGTTATATGTTTTTTAAATATATATTATACTTTATACTATTATACTTTATTTTATATTAATTTTCCTTATGTTTTCCGATGTTCAACCATTCTCTTTTGTGTGTAGTAGTTATCTATATGTATCTCTCTCGCTGTCTCTCTTTCTCTCTCTCTCTATATATATATATAAATTAGTAATCACTAATATATATATATATATATATATATATATATATATATATTAGTAATTACTAATTCTATTAATGCTCCATCCTTATTCTCGAATTTGAGCATTCTACCACAAAGCCTAAATGCCTTAAATGCCTTTAATAGAAAACTAATGGAAAAACAGTCTTCTAAATTGCCAATATATATATATATATATATATATATATATATATATATATATATATATATATATATATATATACTGAGTGGCACTAGACTGTTTCACGCTTCATATATGTGTATAAATAATGTATAGTAAAATGACTTTTTCTGTCTGAAGAAACCATTTATTGGTAGAAACCGCAGTAGCAGAAAGGGTTGATTCTGGTGGGTTTATTGTGTTATATATATATATATATATATATATATATATATATATATATATATATATATAGATAGATAGATAGATAGATACATAGATAGATAGGAAATGAGATGCAACATATATCGCTCAAATTGTTTCTTTCTCTATCAACCTCTGTTTCTTTCTCTCTCTCTGCTCTGTATTAAATTCATTCTCTCCTCATCTCTACCCTCTCTTCTTCGTCCCTTCCATCATTTTCTCTCTCTCTCTCTCTCGTTTCTTTTCGCTCCTGCCCTTTGCCTTCTTTCTTTTCCATATCTCTTTTCTCTGAAGGAATTCGCCATTTCTCTTCTTGTCTTCCTAAATAAATACCGCCACCCCACAACGCCACAAATCTGACCGCCATCTTGCCAAAGGAAAGACAACAACTTGGAGGCGATTGGACGAATTAAAAAAATAAATAAATAAATTAAAACAAAACCGAAGAATAATTCGTCTTAATTGGATTAATTCCTGTCGCCATCCTAAGTGATTCAATTCAGAAAATAATATCTTATCCTTGGCCTTGTAGTAGGGGAGGGGCGGAGAAATGACCGGTCGCAATCCTGTGTCAAAGGTCATTAAGGACGTTCGGATGTGATTCGCTCGGCAGACGCCAGGCGGCGTACAGCCGCAGTTTCAGAAGAGTGCCCCAAAATGTCGGTCGCCTAGAAGAGTTGGGGTCAAAGGTCACCTAACGAGTTAAACACTGTCTCACTTCGATTTTTTGCCAGTTTAACTTTCACGGATTTGATTATTCGAAAGTTTGCCATTAATAATTAAATGTAAACGTTTTGGTTTGGCAGACAACCGAGTCGTAGACGAACATGACGCTCCACAGCTTTCTTTTTTCTTTTTTTTTTATTATCTTTGAATTGCCATAATTACTTCGAAGACATTCTGATCTACTTTCTTGTTTTAGGTTCTCTATGATTTTGAATTCAAAGTTTTCCTTTGCGACCCACGAAGGCTAGAAAGCCAAGTCTACGTTGCTATTTCCCTTCTTTTTATGGGTAGAGAGGGTGTGCAGGTGGTATATTGGCTACCGGTTTGGAATGAGAAACAGGCGAGCTGAGATCGAATTCCAGTCGAGTTTGTTATATTCATTTTCGCACTAATAGCCTTGGAAAAGGTATAAATTTATTTCTTCTTTTCCCAGCTAAGGGTTTAATAGTAGGGCAGATATGGATCTTTAGCCTTGGGTAGCCACCAGTCTAAGAAAAAAAACAACAAAAAAACTAGCCTGATGACTGATGGACTCCGTCAGGTTACATTGCAACAAGCAGCTGATGAAGGCCTGATGGTACATTGGCCGAAACGTTTTGATAACAACAACAAATATGAAGAAAATAGGCAATAAGTAAACAATGCAAATAACGCTTGGCATGTAAAATTATTCAACAACCGAAAGAGGATTTTGCAGACTGTTTTATTAATCAGAAGGGACGCTGAAATAAATGTTTAAAATCGCATATGAAGCATTTTAATGGAGACAGCAAACAGCTTGCATAGGGAACGAGTTCAGTGAATATACAAAAATAGAAAGAGGCGTGAGGCAAAGATGCGTCTTCTCACCCGACCTGTTCGACCTATACAGCAAGAATTAGAAACCCTACCGGGAGGCACGATTAAATAGGGATGGAGTTTTGACAGAGGACGGTAATAGCGATGCTGAGATCCGTAGATGTATTGGGTTGGCCAAGGACGCATTCCAAAAATTGGGCACTTGAGGTAGAGCGTTAATTTAAGGAATAGTTTATATGTATAGGAGTAGAAAATAACCTGTTCAAGTCTAGACTTGAAAAAGGTTAAGAGCGTAGTGATTGGGGAAACATCCTCTTGGGAGTCTTTTCCACAGGGAAATGGTTCGCGGTAAGAAGCTGTTCGAATGGAGCTTACTTCTCACCGATGGAATACATGGGGGGGATATAGATAGTTTGCTACTATGGAAGTGGCATGTCGGATCTTAGCCGTGAAGGTTAGATCTGGCGGAACCAAGGGATATAAGTTCATCCGAGCACTTTCGATAGAAGTATCGGTAGAGCAGTGAGAGGTTCGCCACATTCCGACGACGTTGGAGGGGAGGAAAATAAATCTTCTCCAACCATGGACCCAGAGACGCTTTTGAACTCTACCAAGTTTCGAAAGTGAGGAGTTGGCAGCTTCCGGTTTCGATAATGTGTTGACAAAAATAAGAACACCTATTGTAAACAAGGATATTTTATAATTAAAGTAACTAATTTTTTTTTAAATGTTAATATCTATAATATTAAAAAAGTTAGCTCCAAAGTAAAAGCTTTAAAAATGCAAGCGAACAAATCATATCAAAACGAAAACAAAATTGTCATGATTCCAGATCAGTATCTGTCTATATTTCTGAGATGAGGTATTATGTACACTATTTACATGATTCGGACTATTGTCCTCATCTTTGTGGCCATATTTATTACAACGTTTCGGCCTTTCAGTATCTGTCTATATTTCTGAGATGGGGTATTATGTACACTATTTACATTATTCGGACCATTGTCCTCATCTTTGTGGCCATATTTATCACAACGTTTCGGCCTTTCAGTATCTGTCTATATTTCTGAGATGAGGTATTATATACACTATTTACATTATTCGGACTATTGTCCTCATCTTTGTCGCCATATTTATTACAACGTTTCGGCCTTTCAGTATCTGTCTATATTTCTGAGATGAGGTATTATGTACACTATTTACATTATTCGGACTATTGTCCTCATCTTTGTCGCCATATTTATTACAACGTTTCGGCAGTTGTACGCTCCGGCCTTCTTCAGGTGGTTGGAATGTCGAACTGAACCCTTTATTTCGCTCACTGGGGTAGACTGTTCTAGTTCCACGTGCCATGTTTAATGGATGTCAGTTATAAGTTATCTCCTGTTAATTCCCCTCGGAAAGTTCTCCACTGCCTTAATCGGGTATTGAACTCAGTTAGTTAGATCCAGTGACAGGACCCTCTAACTTTATAATACCCAGAAATTCATACACAGATATCCTCAAGGGGATAAAGGGTATTAGCTCGTAAGTGAATGTAATGGATTCAACTGGAATTCGAACTCGGCTCTCCAATTCCGAGCTATCTATTACTCCACCGTGCACCCAGAACATGATTTGGTTTGGTTTGTTTTATTTTACGGTATATCAACCTCAATGGCTTATTTAATGCCGAAAAAATTTTGTTGCTGGTAATATTGTTTCCTTTCAAAATCTATTTTTGGTAATATTTTTTTCTTAAAAAATTATTGCTGGTAAAAATTATTTTACCAAAATTTCTGGTATTAAAACATATTTTACACTTTCATAGTGTTTTGACCACAGTTTAGGTGTTAACTATTTGTCCATAGCTGGGACCCTAACAGGTGTTACCACCCCGGGTCAGGGTGGACCTAGGGACACCAGCAATTAAGAGGTGGTTCCACGCTCCTCAAAACCTCCTGAGCAGAGGCCTTGCTGCTGGACGTAGTTTATCGTCTTACCCAGGACGCGGACATAGTTTATCGTCATACCCAGGACGGCCAGAACATGGACTGAGTGAGATAGTGAAAAGACAAATATTACTTACACTATTTATTCACTGTACCATGTGTCCTCAAGGATAGTTACATCTAGTGACAGGACCCCAAAAGTGTGAGTTCAATACCTGGTTAACGCGGTGGCGAACTTGGAGAGGGGAATTATCAGGTAATAACTGATAACTGACATCCATTAAACATGGCACGTGGGACTAGAACAGTTTACCCCAGTGAGGGTTCAGTTCGATATTCCAACCACCTGAAGAAGGCCGGAGCATGCAATAGCCGAAACGTTGTGATAAAATATGGCAATAAATACGAGGACAATAGTCCAAATAATGTAAATAGTGTGCAGATGCAGTCTTCGATATAGTCTCTTTCCAATTGAGTTGGGGGTCGAAGGTCAACCAAAATGTAATGTCTCTTCTTTAATTGCAACAAATTCAATAGAGACATAATAAGCAGACCAAAATGAACACAAAAGAGTCAGGATTACAAATCTAAACCTCCTTTCTTCTCAGTTCTTGCTAACTATTGGTTATTTAATGCTAAAATCTAAATAGTTCGAGGACAATTCAACTACAGATAAAATGTATTCTTGGTAATTTTACAATCAATAGCTGTTGTTGGTAATTTTTTTTTTCATGGTAACTGCTCCGAGGAGCTGCTTTCTCTGGTTCCAAAACTTCATGAATTTAAGCGTCCTACTAGGCTGGCATCTCGCTCACACTGTTTCACTGTCGAAACTGTTAAATGTAGCCGCATCTTCTACTCGAATAGCTTCATGTCTCGCACCTCTCGCCTGTGGAACTCCCGCCCCTCTTCCTATTTTCCTGATAGCCAAGTTGTTGTGGATACTGGCAACGGAAAATTTTTAGAGTCCCCGTGAAGTGCGAACCATCGTCGCCAAGTTGTTGCGGATACTGGCAACGGAAAATTTTTAGAGTCCCCGTGAAGTGCGAACCCTCGTCGCCAAGTTGTTGTGGATACTGGCAACGGAAATTTTTTAGAGTCCCCGTGAAGCGCGAACCCTCGTCGTCAAGTTGTTGTGGATAGTGGCAACGGAAAATTTTTAGAGTCCCCGAGAAGTGCGAACCCTCGTCGCCAAGTTGTTGTGGATACTGGCAACGGAAAATTTTTAGAGTCCCCGTGAAGTGCGAACCCTCGTCGCTAAGTTGTTGTGGATAGTGGCAACGGAAAATTTTTAGTGTCCCCGTGAAGTGCGAACCATCGTCGCCAAGTTGTTGTGGATACTGGCAACGGAAAATTTTTAGTGTCCCCGTGAAGTGCGAACCATCGTCGCCAAGTTGTTGTGGATACTGGCAACGGAAAATTTTTAGAGTCCCCGTGAAGGGCGAACCCTCGTCGCCAAGTTGTTGTGGATAGTGGCAACGGAAAATTTTTAGAGTCCCCGTGAAGTGCGAACCCTCCTCGCCAAGTTGTGGATACTGGCAACGGAAAATTTTTAGAATCCCCGTGAAGTGCCAACCCTCGTCGCCAAATTTTTGTGGATACTGGCAACGGAAAATTTTTAGAGTCCACGGGAAGTGCGAACCCTCGTTGCCAAGTTGTTGTGGATACTGGCAACGGAAAATTTTTAGAATCCCCGTGAAGTGCGAATCCTCGTCGCCAAGTTGTTGTGGCCTGTTTAGGGCCCAGAAAGAAAGACACGGAAGACGAAGGTAGGTTTAACAAGTGTATTGAAATAACCGACATATACAAAGCAAGAGTGTTAGTAATAAGCAGATAGAGGTGTACGTTCGAACAGTAGGTTAACACTGCCTCTCCTCCCCTCAACCGACTCTCACAGTTAGTATTTATGAGAGGAGGAAGAGTTCATTCTACTGTAAGAGGGTTTACCACAACACTATCTATCCTGTCTGGGTTGGGACGTTTCCCTTCCGGTGTAGTAGTATTTCGACCATTGAACGTAGTTTATTGGTTTGATTATCATCTTGAAAGCACTTTGCTATTATTCACAGAAAATATAGGTTATTCTTGCCCTGGTGTATCTGATTATTCAGGTAGATTTCAGCTTTCCGTTCCTGGAAGACAAACTTATGTGAGAGCCATCCTACGGAAAAAGAAATAAATGTTTTCAGGTCTTATCCTTGCAGCGATTATGATCTTTCTGACTAGTTAATGTAGGGACGCACCCAATCGTTGAATGTTACAAACAAAATTAACTATCGTTGAATACAACATATTGACATTAACAATTAAACCGTTGAATCAATTCAAAGGCAGTGAAAGCCGTATTTTTAAGAAATGGAAAGAAAGATTGAAAGAAATGCAAGAAAATTCAATAATTTTCGGATAGGATTTATATTTAATATCAATAAAGAAAATATCTATCTAAAAGGCAGGATGGATAGGATTTATATTTAATATCAATAAAGTGTGTAGGGGATTAGCATTTACATCAAAAAGGCCAAGACCGACTCTATCCCATCGATAGTGGGAAATAAAAGGCAGGATGTGTGTGTGTGTGTGTGTGAATGACAGGTGTGCGTGTTTGGTGAATTTGTTTGTGTATCAACACATCTATGGGTTTTTAATGCCGAAATTTAAATATCTATAAACACTTTTATGGCTTCATATTTTTAATGCAATTGTAAAAATGTATTTTATGCTGTATTCATCACTGTGTTTTTTTACTATAAATAGCTATGGGGGTTTTGTTTAGTCATGGGTTATTTGAAATTTTTTACGCGCTTTTACCAATATTTTTGAACCAACTGTATGCTTTTAACCACAAAAAAATGTATTGTAGGACCCTAACGGGTTCGAAATTTTTCTGTTTCAATTTTCCCCTAAACCTTCAGGTCCGGTAAATTTTCATAGAAAATTTGGATCAATTGTATCTGAACTTTTAATAAATAAATTGAACAACAATATATATTATATATATATATATGTTGCTTCCCCGTTCCTTTACTATAAATGTATTTATGAAGCTTAAAAAATTGAGTGATTTTAACAGAGGGACCCTAACGGGTAACAACGGTGAACTTGGGAACAACAACGTAACGAGTTGCTTCCTGTTCTCAAAGCTCCTGATCAGAGGCCTTGCTAATTGGTTGGAAAAGATTCCACTAGACTAATTGAAGGGATTCCTGGAAGCCCATGCCTTAAAGAAATACAAAAAAATTGTTCGCACGAGTAGACCCCCGCTTTACGAAGGACTTTGTCTATTTAAAATATGTTTATTTTTGTATTTTTTTAATTGGTCAGTGGAAAATGTAATGATGCCATTTCTAACCATAGGTCTCTGGGCGGGAACCGGAATGAAATGTGTACACACCAGAAATTGAAGGAAATAATAATAATAATAATAATAATAATAATAATAATAATGAAATGGAAATCTCAAAAATGTGGCACATGAGAACATCAACAAACTCCGTTGTAGTTGGAACGATAGGTTTGATTGGAAAAGATTCCAATAGAATCATTGAAAGGATTCCTGGAAGTCCATGCCTTAAAGATATAAAAAATATTCTCGCGTGTACATCCCACACTTTACGAAGGGCTTTATCTATTTCAAATATGTGTGTGTGTTTTTAGTTTTTTTTTTTTTAATTGCTCAGAGGAAAATGTTATGGTGCCATTTCTGATCTTAGGAAAGAAATGAGTACACACCAGGAATTAAAGGAAATAATAATAATAATAATAATAATAATAATAAATTAGATTTTGGTCCAAACAGCAGGGCAAAAAAATGTAAGATTTATTATCAGAATGGTATTACAGCGGGCAATATATATAAATACAGAATATTCTCTAAACATGGATCATATATTATGCAAAATCATTGGTAGGATACAACACAAAAAGATCCTTGAAGATATGAGAAAAGCTTGATTTACACTGGAACATTATTCGAGTAATTTGTAATCGTTACTGGACGTCGTAGGTAGAGGGGGAAGTTTATTGAATAAACAAAAGAGAGAAAAAGGACTATGACAAGGATGATTCTTTTTTATTCACACTGGATTTATTTAACCTGTATTGCGATATGGCGAAAAAACAAAGTAGAAAACATTCGTGTATTTATTGATGGCGAATGTAGTGGATTTCTCAATACGCGTACGCTGCACGGAATGGGGACACAAGGTCAAGTTTATATTATCGGCGGATTTAACCATTAACAACATTGCGTAGAATACACTGCGTGTTGATGGCAGATGCAGACAGAAAAGGTAAATAAGTATTAGAAAAGAAAATCCAGGAGAGGAATACGATCGAGTTAACGATTAGCTTCAAGATAACAGAATGTACAGTTGTCAGCAAAAGCGGCAGCCCAAGATGTGAGCAACATAATGGGGACGTCAAAATAAAGCAGATGTGGAAATTTAACTACTTACATAGTAATAACGGCGGAAAGTGAAACACAGATAGTTGAAAATGAATTCTCACCAGCCACGGTTGCACTCGCAAGGACGTTGTTTACTTTAAACATCTTTTGGGACTCAAGTGTTTACCGTAGACATCAAGTGAATCTCATATAAATGATCTATCGCCGTGAAAATAGTCGGCTCCTTTTACCTTTTCAGAAAGCATCTAACTCCTCCTTAAAAGAGTCAGATCAGATTAAAAAAATGGTGTATGGTTGTCATATCTGGGCTGGAGCTGCATCCAAATAAGTTTCGAATGATTTCCTATCCTTCAACCTCTTTTCCACAGACGAAACGTCGCAAGCCTATCTTTAAAACTATCGCTGTTTCAATGGTAAATAGTCTGACGAGACATATTCCTTCGTTCCACCAATTGAGACGTTTACAACTATGATCTGCCATGCCATGGTACACATGGGCGAACCATCCTTATGCCCTTCGAAGTTTTTCGACATCTGTTGAACGTTTTCGACACCTGGCGAACATTTTATTGACATCCGATAGATTTGGTTCACATCTGGTGGACATCTTGTGGTCATCTGGTGAACATCTTGTTGACATCTGGTGGACATCTTGTTGACATCTGGTGAACATCTTATGGTCATCTGGTGAACATCTGGTGGACATCTTCTTGACATCTGGTGAACATCTGGTGAACATCTTGTGGACATCTGGTAAAAATCTTATCTGGCTGTTTGACATTTTAGATTTGATTGATGAGTTGAAAATGCATTTAAAACAGGATACATACCTCCGGTTGGTAATCGATTGTCTATTGTTTGTCCCAAAATTAAAGCTTATGGAAGGAAAACGGTTCCCCGTTAACTAATGATTTGCAAGCTCGTTTAGCAGACAATTACACTCACTGGGTGTCTTTGTGTCAGGCATCGTTAAGTTGGGATAGCGTAATGGTTATCGGCGCAGGTGTGTGGGATCGGCGTGTTGAGTTCAAATTTTGAGTCAGTTTCCTTCAATTTGCTTGTAATTAGAAAGAACATGGAGCCATTACCGTTTAAGTTCGGATGAAATGTGGCGACGGCGAACAAAACGTTAGGCTTGAATAACTTTGGATTTAAAACCATTCCGAAAAAGAATTGGCCCAGGCAGGCTTATCATGCCCTAAACCAGGCATAACCAAACTTTTTTTCATTGAGGGCCGCATCATTGCCGGCCCTGTGCATAGTGGATCGTATCACTATAACAACTCGATTTTCACAGCGACAAGATAAATAACAATCCTACCTGCACATGTATTTTGTACATTAGTTTATTGGACGCATCTGGTGAACAGACTGCACAAACATATGCGAAAAAAATTTAATATTTAATCATTTATTAATGAGATTTGTGCACCTGATATGTTTCATATTTAGAATTCAGTCTGTTCGTTGATGTACGCAAGATAGTTTGTAAATACAAACCTGTTAGCTGAGTGATATTTTTTGAAGTTGCGATTGAAAATAAGATATTAAATATAAATGGGATTCCATCGTTGTGTCTTTTTTGTGTTCTTTGGAATTACTATTTTCTGCAACGTGTAATCAAAATCGACTAAAAAGATATTTAATGGAGTTTAAAAAAACATACTGTCTCTGGCGGGCTGCCTAAAATCATCAGATGTAACATCTGGGAACAGTGGGCTCTAGTTTGCATTGCGTTGCGTTAAACATAAACACTGTTGCTACGGCTGAAGTACATGTATCCCTCGTCTTCAACGATTCTTAATGGGTTATAGGACGCGTGTCGGCTTACAGGTCTTAGACCCCCCCCCACAAAAAAAGAAAAAAAGGTTGTCTCTTTCTGTTCATAAACAACCATTTACGAAAATTTGCTTTATCTCTTAAAGCACCAAGTTACAGTCGAAGTAACGCGCTATATATATATATATATATATATATATATATATATATATATATATATATATATATAATATATATAGTATTATATATATATATATATATATATATATATATATATATATATATATATATATATATAAGATGAAACCAATGAGAAGACAGAATAACATTTGTTTGAAAGAAACAATCTTTCACTTATAAACATTCTTGATGCAATCCCGTGTCATTTTCTTCTTATTATTGTTCTTTTCTTTCTTATTCTCCTTCTCTTTGTTCTTCTTCTCTTTTTACTTCTGCTTCTTCTTCCTCCTCTTCTTCTTCTTCCTCTTCTTCTTTCTCGTCTCCTCCTCCTCCTCTTTTTATTCTATCATTACAACTTCCTCTTGTCATCTTGCAACACTAATTTTTTAAACTGGCGCCCACCATCTTTCTTCTCTTCTTTCTTTTTCTTCTTCTCTTCTCTTTCTTCTTCGTATTCTTCTTCTCTTTCTTTTTCTTCTTCCTATTTCTCCTCCTACTCATTTTCTTCTTCTCCTCCTCCTCCTCCTCCACTTCTTCTTCTTCTATCATTACAGCTTCCTCTTGTCATCTTGCAACACTAGTTTCTTAAACTGATGCTCACCCTCTTTCTTCTCTTCTTTCTTTTTCTTTTTCTCCTCTTCCTCTTTCTTCTTCTTCTTCTTCTTCCTCCTCTTCTTGTCCTCTTCTTTTTCTTTCTTCCTCTTTCTTCTTCTTCCTCTTCTTCTTCTCTTCCTATTTTTCTTCTTCTTCTTTTCCTCTTTCTTTTTCTTCTTCCTTTTTCTCCTCCTCCTCTTCTTCTTCAAGTTTCGACAGTGATCTTCCCTCCTCCTCCAATTCCCCTCTATACACCATCTTCTTCGTTTATACTCCACCTCTGCATCGTTTACGAAATGCCATTCGACCGTTGTGGTAAAAAACAAGCCTTCCTGTGAATAGCTTTTTCTCTCTCTCTTTTCCATGTCATTGAGTAGTTTCTGATGGGGTGATAATGCCCTAAGTAGTTGTCGGCAAGGATATAGGTTGATGGCTAGAAGTTGTGCGCTGGAGAGACGGGGAACGGACAGCGGGGGCGTGGGGATGGTGATTTTTTGACCGGCCTTAACATGAATTGGCGACGTGTTATACCGGGTTAGAAAATCTAACCCGGTAAACAGTCACCAATTTCTCGTATTTACAACCGTCTTCTCTTAAAACCGCTTCTCTTAAACTAACATGCGCTTGAAGAAACGTAAGAGGACGACTAAAATAGTGATTTTTTTCTCTTTCGCAGCAAAAATCGCTCCGATGACGCATGCCGTTAGGTCTCGTGTATAAGTCGTTCGTTGATTTTGCAACGTTTTGTCTCCTATATGAATAAATAGAAAATTAGAACTCAATTCTCCAACGAATTCTTAGGTTAAAATGTGCCAACTCTATAGTAATTTTATATTTACTCGCAATGAATGTCGGTTTAATGTGGGGATCCCGAGAGAGTACACCCTGGCTAGGAACAAAAATTGCCCAAGTCCCGCAACCGTCGGTTGAGCTGGTCTCAGTGCGAGCGCCGATCCCTCTCTCTGGCCCAATGAGGGGGCGCGGCCTCGAGCAGCTGTTCCCCAGGGCCGGCATCTCTCAGTATAATTTTCCTCAGTTGCGGCTCTGTCAAAAGACGGAGTCGCCCCTGAGCGCACTCTTCCCAAAGACAGAGATGCATCTGAGAGATGATAAATAAACGTGTTACAAACTACTTGAGAGGAATTTGTATTTAGTCAACACCACACTAAGTCATGTTGATTTAATATGGGGTGCTTGAGCGCGTACAGCCGGGGTAGGAACAAAAATTGATCGAGCACCTGTGGGAGCACCGATCCCTCTCTTTGGTGCAATGGGAGGTCGCAGCCTCGGGCAGCTGTTCCCACGGACTGGGTACCTCTCAGAATATTTTTCCTCAGTTGCTACTCTCTATCTTGATGGAGCCCACTCTACGCATGTCTGTCTCAAGATGTGTGGAATCATGGCTCTCCACAGATTCTTTACTTCATATCTATGAATTATAAAAAAAGATAAGATAAGAATGGTCATTCAAAATAATTAAACTATATCTTGAAAAATGGAAATATCATCGAAACATGTCTGTACTCAAGATAACCAAATGTTGAAGATACCGGATATTGAATATAAATACTCTATACACACCGATTCCTTCAGAGACGGTATTATGTAGTGGTCGTATGTTCATCTCGAGATCAGGTGGTGAAGGACTGGTTCAGCAAGAATGAATAATAAGAGACATGACAGTGACAAGATAACAATTAGTTTTAAAATCCCTGAAAGAAATTTCAAAATTTGCAATATGGATTAAAACTAATATTGCCCTACCACAAATATCTCGTCATTATCTAAAATTACAGTGAAGAGTGAAAATATCATCGTTGTTTGAATAAATTAGTGATAAACCTACTTGTACAAAAGACCGGGGAAGAAGTGAGCCGAGCGATATTCTATGGTAAATAAACTCTAATTAAAATTTCAGAGTTTTAGATAATTTTTTGTTATACTACCTATTCTATGTAGTACAGATAATAAGTAGTAGTAGTAGCAGTTGCCAGGGAGCTCAGTGGAGCTGAGTAAATCAATCGATATCGGACATTAAAGTATGAGCCCCCACAACTAGATTGCTGCGTCATTAACTCTTATTTCAAGTTCCTAACGTTTTGTACGTCGAACCTAATTTAGGACCGACTTAGTGAAGTACAAGCCTCTACTGTGAAAACTACTCTACAACAGAAGTATAAAATTGAAGTAGACTTTAGAAAGAACCAGAAACGCATTCCTAAACAAGAAACAATGGATAAATCACTACTCGTGTCTAAAAGAACGGTAAGGTGAATCTGACGATTGGTAAATCTACCTACACTTATTGTTTCAGGCGTCATCATTCAAATTATTTGTTTTTTCGTTTTCCTTATATATTTCTTTGTCTGTGTACTTTCTCTGGTATCTGTTTTTTTTTTTTTTTCGAAAATATTCTGGTAACCATTCAGGTTTCATGCCTTCAAATTCACGTCAGAAATGTCCGATTTATTCTGCTAAGTCAGAAATGATTAAAGTTTTACACGCGAATTAATAGTTTATTTTTGTCAGTGTGCATCAATTTTGCGAAATGTTCTTTGAGAAAACTTAAGGAACCTCCCAGATATATACACAGCTTTGTACGACGACATCGGTATGACGATAAGCTACATCCGCGTCCAGGGTAAGACGATAAACTACGTCCACCAGCAATGCCTCTGATCAGGAGGCTTTGAGGAACATGGAACCACCTCTTAATTGCTGGTGTTCCCATGTCTACCCTCACCTGGGGTGGTAGCACCTGTTAGCTATGGGAAAATAGTTAACCCCGAAACTGAGGTAAAAAGCATTATGAAAGTGTAAAACTAAGTTTTAATACCAGAAATACTATGTAAAACATTATTACCAGAAATACATTTTTAAAGAAGAAAAACTATGACCAGCAATACGTTTTTTTTAAAATAATATTACCAGCTATACATTTTTGAGGAAAAAAAATATTACCAGAAATAGTTATTTGACAAATATTACAACGGAAAAAATTTTTGTCGGCATTTAATGACCCATTGAGGTTGATATACCGTAAAACAAAACAAACAAATAAACGACGACATGGGGTGGTGGAGAGTCGAAATGGTGGGGTGGGGGAGATTGTGTTTCGTTAAGTGTTCCAGTAGATGGGGTCGGACTAGTTTTGGAGAGAATCCAAAGCCAGATTTATGTCATCAATGGGAAATACGATGTCAGCCGTGAGCTTTCGCTCAAATAACATGTCCCCACTTTCAGTCGAGAGTATAAAGCCCCTCCCCACCTCCGACTAATTTGGTCTGTGTCGTTTTTAACAATGTTTAGCAGAGAACGGTCCTTCAGTGGGGCACGAACCATAAGCACTTTATGTATAAAAAAAAAAATATTTCGGACCTTTTCTGTTAAGTCGGCCCAAATAATGTAAAGATACTTATCGCAAATATTACAGTGTAACCCGGATATAAGAGAGTTGTCGGAACCGGAGAAGACGTCTCTCATATCCGGGTTTCTCTTATATCCGGGTTTGGTCTATTTTATATACATTAACACAGGCTCTAATTTGGGACCAGAGAAAATCTCTCTTATATCCGGGTTTCTCTTATATCCGCGTCTCTTATATCCGAGTTACACTGTAATTCAACCCAAGAAATTATCAATTTAAAATGAAACTTTGTTTTTTATTAAATTTTTGACACTCTTTTGAAGTCATAAATTGTAAATCAAAATTTGTTTAGCTTGTCTTACAAGAACTTCAACCGTCTGAATGAAAAATTACAAAAAATCAGGGAATTATTCACATTTCATAAGTACGGATGATATTCGAGGTACTTACAAGGAATTTTTTACAATTAAAAAAAAAGAAGAAAAAATCCGTTTTTGGCTTGTTTATCGGGGTGACTGCGCACGCAGACCCTACACTTAGAAATAGCGCACCTGAGTGGCACACCATTTGGGGTGATCGCAAAGGTCAAGCCAAACGGAGTGCAATAGAAAGTCATCGCTCTGGGAGAATGTTGTGTGAATTTTAGATTTTTTTTACAGTTTATTAAATTTTTAGCACTCTAAACAAATTTTGATTTAAAATTTATAATTTCATATAAATTTTAAATCAAAATTTGTTTAGCTTGCCTCGCAAAAACTCCAACCCTCAGAATGAAAAATTACCAAAAATCAGGGAGTTATAAATTGAGTTGGATCTTTTCTAATTGATCTCTTTAGCTCTAAGTTAAAATGACGGTTTCTCTTCCTGTTGTGACCACCTCTGACCCAATTTTCTTCTCTACTGTTCCCTCTTTTTTTAAACTTATTCACCGTTCTCTTGGTGTTTCTTGAATCTACTTTCAATATGGAAGCCAGAGCATGAGTCCAAAAG
The DNA here is from genome assembly GCA_903632075.3 of Acanthosepion pharaonis. Taxonomy (NCBI): domain Eukaryota; kingdom Metazoa; phylum Mollusca; class Cephalopoda; order Sepiida; family Sepiidae; genus Acanthosepion; species Acanthosepion pharaonis. Next base: position 487,373 of record CAHIKZ030001742.1, on the reverse strand, counting down.
TGTTATAAAAATCTTAGAGAATTCCAGTAAGATATCTTTAATCATTTCTAAGATACAACGGTTCAAAGCTTAATCTCACAATCGGAAAATTTTGCTGTTACACCTTTTGGTCAATTTTGCTGTTACACACGGTATATATATATATATATATATATATATATATATATATATATATATATATATATGTATATATATATGTGTGTGTGTGTGCGCGCGCACGTGCGTTTGTGTGTGTTTGTGCTTGTGTGTGTGTGTTTATGCTTGTGTGTGTGTGTACGTGTGCGTGTGCGCGCGTGTAAAATAACATTTGCCCATTTACAGCCTGTTTTATGTATAGAAAATTTCAAATGAGCGATTGTTTATCTTGAACGTTCCTGAAATTTGTAGTTTGTTTCTTGTTTTTCAAACGGAATACGTCAGCGTACCGACAGTTTGAAATAAAACGCCCATTTTGAAACGTGCTATATATGAAACAGGCGGCTAATGGATAACTAAACAAAAATCTTGGTTTCTATGTATTAAAACCTTCAACTAAAAATATTTAAAATTGAGCACTATTAGGTACTTAAGAAAAAGAATATACATACATACATACATACATACACACACACACACACACACATATATATATATATATATATATATAGATAGATAGATAGATAGATATATTATAAATTAATTGGCGTATCAAATGTAAACAAATGACGTCACACATTATGAAATGGACAAAGTCCGACAATTATTTTAAGGCATTTTATGTTTATACATTCTTTTTATAGATACAAATATTTAAGTTAATGAGACATTAATTTACTATCAATTCCTCGAATAATAAGATCCTCATATTCGCGTTGTTGTCAGACGGAAGACACATACGAAGTACTTTCGACAATTTCAAATTGTCATCTTCAGGGTGCAATTTTCCATCCATAGGCAAACACTAAGACGGAATATGCGTTGACAGTAAGATTTTTTTTTTTAAATGATGCTATTCATTGAAAATCAAATATATGTTTTGGGGCGTGCCATGCCGCGATGCTAGAGTTCTTGTTCAAATATATATATATATATATATATATATATATATATATATATATATATATATATATATATATATATATATATACTCAAATTCACCATCAATTCGCATCGAAGGGTTACTAGGTGTGAAATGAACTAGAAAGTCATAAATATTAATGAGGAATGTGGTAGATAATGTTTGACAATGTATTTAAAATTTTAATCTTCAAAAATGTATTAGATTTTGCATATAGACCCTCCCCCTATAACTATATATATTGTGAAACCATATTAATCATGGTACTCGGATAAGTATATTTCTTTTTGATCAACCTCCGTTCTCTGATTTTTCCCTTTGATATAATTTAAATTGGAACAAGGGAATGGCTCCTATCCAAAATACAGAATGAGAAAGCCAGAAGATGGAGGTCATATTGGCAAGATTAAAATGAGACAAGACAAGATGGACGTCAAGTTGAGCAAGAAATCACAGATCAGTGGGTATTGCCTTACAATAAATATTTGTTGTGATAATTCAACTGTCATATCAATGTTGAAATTTGCTCATCATTTCATTCAATCAATCATAACATTTAATACATATAAAAGGGGATAGATCAAACGTTTTTGCACAAACCCCTTACTGAATGTTTTTCCTTTTGATTTAAATTAAATTTAAATTTGATCAAGGGAATGAATCCTATCCAAAGAAAGAAAGAGAAAGCCAGAAGATGGAGGTCACATTGGTAAGATCTTCGATTGATATTGAAATGCATCATTTTTCTCCACAAATTATAACAATGATTTACAAACAATTATCATTTTCTTGCAAAAAAAGTGTTACACTCAACAAAACGCGGGCAATTCGGCTAGTAAATAAATAAAAACGAGAAAATTAATCAGAAATAAGAAAAATACAGTTGAATAGAATATGTCAAATATAAATATTCAACAGCGAGAATGAAATGTTATATATTTTATGTACTTTTAACTTACGTATATATATATATATATATATATATATATATATATATATATATATATGAGACGAAATCTGATAAAGGGACCTGCTCCTGGTAGAAAAAAAGTCCGTTTGAGGTGTTCCGGTGTCTGTATTGTGACACCTGTCATGAATACTGACTTTTGTCACTTTTGCAGTTTTACTCAGTTGAAATACTCCATATGACAGATGAAACGCGTTTCTCCTTTGCCCTCAATACTCAAGAGTTACGCGAAGTGCTGCTTCAATTTGATCATATTAAAAAAAAAAACAAAAAACAAACAAATGTTCCGATGTCTATATTTCTGAAATGATGGTTTTATTTACATTATTTACATTATTCAGAATAAATTGAAATCTTTTTCGCCATATTTATCACAACGTTTCGGCCTTTGTTTATTTCCGGCCTTCTTCGGGTTTTTTTAAATGTCGAACTGAACCCTTTTTTTCATCACTTTTAGACTGTTCTAGTTCTACGTGCCATGTTTGATGGATGTCAGTTATCAGTTATCTCCTGTTAATTTCCCTCTGAAAGTTCTCTACTGCCTTAACCGGGTATTGAATGGCACGTGGAATTAGAACAGTCTCCCCCAGTGAGTCAAATAAAGGGTTCAGTTCGAAATTCGAACCACCTGAAGAAGGCCGGAACGTACAACGGCCGAAACGTTGTGATAAATATGGCGACAAAGATGAGGACAATAGTCCGAATAATATAAATAATGAACATTGCGTGAGTTTATAACAGTTCCTTAGTGGGTTCACGGTGTCATGCTAGATAAGTTTTCTTCGTCGAATCTATCTTGCACTATTTTTTTTTTTCAAAGTCTGCCATTACATCTACCAGCCTTCGCATTCGAGATTCTTAGTAAAAACACATCCACTAAATTATTATTAAGATTCTCAAATACACAAATGGTAGAGGTAATTCATAAATTATAATAAAAGTTTAATAATGTTATTGACCAACCCCAAATCAGTTTAGGATTTGATGGCGCCAGTAACATTGTATTACTTATAAGAAAAAGATTGTAAAAGAATATATATCAATAAAAACATTAAGCACTAATCTTTTTTAAAAATTAGCCGCCAAAGTCCCCCTCGCCACCAACCTCAGAAGCCATGTCACCAACTGGCAGTGACTACTTTGTGTACATAATATTCTTTTTCGGATTTTTTAAATGTTAATACCTCCTGACGAGTGGACCGAACGATTACAAAAAGGTTCGTCTACGAAACTCTGGAATTTTAAGCTATGCTGTATTTAAGGGTAAAAGTGCTCAACATCAGGGATAGAGCGTTTGTAAATACAAAAGTGGACATTGAGGTCAACACTGGAAAGAATTTGAACAAAAACTTTATATATCGGTTTATAAATGACGGAGCGCATTCTTATAATAATAAATGAATAATAATTTATTAATAAATTAATTTTAGCTGATGTTCCTTATTTACCCCCACCCCGCCATTTTGTCAGTTTCGCTGTTTGTGATTATTTTTTGTATATTTAGGTTTTTGTTCCAACGAATCTTTCTGTAGAAGTGTTGGATGAAAAATACGTTACGTCATTTTAAAATCAATAATATATATATATATATATATATATATATATATATATATATTTTTTTTTTAAAAATATGATTTACTTCGTTACATAAGAAATCTCATGTTTCAAAAAACGAAAGCCGAAATTTTCACGAAAATAATTATTAAAATTAAGTTGAATTGAGGTGTTTAGTCTCGTTTCATCTTCAAGCGAAATTCAACTTAATTTTCATAATTATTTGGATGATTTTCGGCTCTCGTTTTTGAAACATGAGAACTCTTATGTAACGAAGGAATCATATTTTTTAAAAAAAAATATCATAATATAAAAAACTTCTGTATGGAGCACTGTCTTCTTAAAAAACTTCAAAAAAAAAAAGTTTCTCTCTAATTATGCATTCAACGTGTTTCTTTTTCTATTTTTAATACCCTTATATATATATATATATATATATATATATATATATATATATATATATATATATATATATATATATATTAAAATTTTATATTTTCATTTATACCTTTTATTAAATAATATAGAAAGTGTTGTCTATTTTTTTCATATAAAAATTTTCGTATCTTCTGATAAGTTTGATAACATTATCATTAACCAAAAAGAAAATTCACAACATTTATCCATTATTTTTTATAATTTAAGCAAATTTTTTTTTTTTTATTCAAATTTAATTACAAACATACAAACAATATATTTTACACGACATATGAAATTGATAGTTTTTCATTGTTTAATTTTTTCTTTGGATCACTAAGATTTTGTTTAAGACAAAATTTTCGTTTAATCTCATATTTTTTCATCTTTTGTTCATTTTAAATAGTATCCACAAACAAAACAATGATAGACCATCATCTATGTCGTGTCCATTATATTTCAAATTTGATATGTTTGTCGCTCATTACATCAATGATAATGGCTTTTAAAAATTCTTCCCTTTAGATTATATAAAAAAAGAAATGGATAAATAATCGTTGTTTTTCCATATTTCATTCTCATATTTTTACGTGTAATGATAATGTTTTATCAAAATTTTTTTGAAGATAAATAAAAATATTTATATTTCAAAATAAATAGACAAAACTTGTTCTATTTTAACATTAATGAAACATAAAAAATATATATATATATATATATATATATATATATATATATATATATAGTAGGTACCTCCACTTTTTTCGCGGGAAAACAGATAGCGCAATGAAAAAAGGGCCACAAATTTAAAGAAAAATGAAGTTTTATCGTCAAAATGTTTATGTTATTATTAAGATGAAAGACCAAAGTATTTTTTAATTATTTTTTGAATTTTGTTAATCCTTTCTAACACGTTCGAAATTTTGGTTAAAATCTTCTTTTGTTTATGTCATCGCGGTAGCAGAAAATATTTTTTTGGTTTTTTTTTCCGTTGAAAACTCATTGATTTGGAAATTCTTGTAAAAATCAAGTAATTGTACGATTTTAATGAAATTTTCAGGACTTATTCACAAATGAATGAAATTATTTAAAAAATTTTTTTTAGAAAATTTTGGTAAAAAATTTTTTTTTAAAATATGTTACCCACCCACTTAATTTCAATTTCAATTTTTTCAAAAAACCTTTCTATTTCCTGAATTTTTTTTTTTTTTGTTAAAAGTAGGAGTCCTTGGAGATTGTAAATCACCTTTTTTTTTTTTAAATTTTTTTATTCTAACTGAAAATCTGCTCTGAATTGAAAAAAATAATGAATCCAATATAAAACTATGACATTACTTAATTAGAAAAGCTTTTAATTGCTTTTTAAAAAAAGTAATATTAAGGACATTATTGTCTGAAGAAATTAAAATTTTTCTCGATGAATAATGAATTTTTACAATTTTTTTTCATTTTTTTAAAAAATTAATTATAATAATTTATAATAGTTTAAAATCGTGTAAAATTCTGTATTGAGCTATTTCCTGGATGTGATATAGTAATTAAGTGGAAACAAAATTTACAAATCCAAAAGTGAAAAACATAATCAACTAAGTTATGCTATTCTATTTTTAAAATAATTTTTATTTTGTATTTTTTACTTAATACGTTCATTATTTTCATGTATGGTAGACTGAAATTGCCATTATTATGATCTAAAAGTTTTGTCCCTTTATTATGTCGCTTCAGTTACGTTTCAACAGATTTTCAAAATTTCTATCCAGGTTTAAAAGTTTAAAGCTTAAACTAAGTTTTGCTTTTTCAATTACTATTTCGCTAAATATTTTTATTTTATGTATTTACATTAGTGTGGGACATACTTCAATTGAATAATCATGGTATTTCATTTGTTATTAAATTATAAAATTAATTGAAGAAAATTTTATAGTATTTTAATTTTTTTTATTTTTGCATCTTCAAAAGGTAAATAAAAGTCAATAAAATATTAAATAATTGCGGAAAATATGTTCATTTGTAAAAATTACTAGGTAGTTAAAAACCAAAAATATGCGTTCACTTAGATTTCTGACAATTGGGTCATCCATAGTAGCTGTCATCGCTTCGTCTATCAGCAGTCCATCAAACGTTGGATCAGATGAACAGGACCAATCGTTAAGAATTGGTTGTAAATATTTTTGTTATAAGTAAATAATATTTATTTTAAATCAGATTAATATAATTTTAAATTTTCTAATTTCACTAAAATGACGTGTCAGAAATATATATTTATTTTTTGAAAGAATTTTAAAATAGAACAACTTGTTTTGTTTACAAATTTCTTAAAATTAAGAAAATGGCCGCTTTTAAGAAAATTTTAAGAAATCGAAATTAAATTTGACATTCCAATCTATATAATTTCTATCTGAAGTACACCAGAATATTTTACTTAATGGAAATAATAAATTTAATTATTAAACTTTCCATTAAAGATAAAATGAAATCTTCAAGGAAAATTTTTCATTTTTTAAATTTCATTTTTAAACTTAAGTATCGAAAATTTATGCCAAAAAAAAAAACGGATGTCGCTAATATATAGTCTACTCCATTTATATATCTACTCCATTTATATATATATATATATATATATATATATATATATATATATATATATATGAGGCACGGTGGAGTAAGGGATAACGGCTCATCCAGACTGAGGAATCCAGATGAATCCATTATATTCACTTACGTACTAATACCTTTGGGAAAGGCATTAATACTTTTCTTCTCCCTCCAGGTACTGGCAAATAGCAGGGCAGACTGGGTTCTATAGCCTTGGATGGCAACTGGTCTCTGTATTCAACCCTTGGAAAAGCGTGGTTGTTTCTGCACAAAAACTTCACCACTATAATCAAATCATAAATGCTGGTGTGCGGCTGTCAGTTCCTAGGAACTGAGTTGCTTGACGCTCATACGTTGGGAGAGTCCACCATATATCTATCTATCTATTTATCTATCTATCTATATATATATATATATATATATATATATATATATATATACTTGATATGTCTATTGCATTACATCGACCACTGTTTTGTTAACACCAGCACTATATGTGCAATATATATATATATATATATATATATATATATATATATATATATATATATATATATATATATATATATATATATATATATATATATATATATATATATATATATAAACATAGATCACTATACTCGTTTTCGAAAAAACCCTCGAATTTTGATTTGCCAATAAACAAATCAATCTCGAGGGAAAAAAGGTTTTAAAAAACGAAAGAGGTAGAAACATGAAAAGTCTGTCGACAAAAAAAAATTGCACAGATACAGGTTCAAAGCCCAAAAAAAAAAAAAACCCGATACGAGTAAACAACTAACAAAAGAGTTCAATACAACCGTAGAGAGCAGACCTAGATGCACCTAGTGAGCCAAACAAACCTACCTTTATTGTTTCACCTAAACGGATCGTCAAACATTTTCGGCTTTTGACGATCCGTTTAGCTTCAAAAGGTAGGTTTGTCTGGCTCACTAGGTTTATCTATCTATCTATCTATCTATCTATCTATCTATCTGTGTGTGTGTGTGTGTGTGTGTGTGTGTGCCTGTGTGTGTGTAGTGTGTGTGTTGTTTGTAAATTTTGATTTTGATGGATACTCAAATTCGAGTAGAAACTGTTTTTTTTTTAATTAAACAGTATTTTTATCCAACTACAATGATCTACCGATAAAGATAAAAAAAAACAAGATAAAAAAATAGAGCAATAGTCATAACAACGTCATTTTATTTGTTTACTATTAATGTTTTGATTTTGCAATATTGATTTATTTATTCATAAAGACTGCTTGCCTTACAAACGTTATCCTCTCTAGAAATACAATTGTTGGCCTTCTTTTTTTCCTTTTTAGAAAGTAAAATCTTATACAATTTCCTATAATCTTATACGTAATTAAGTAACTGGCATGGGTTCTTACATATAACTACAGAATGAACTCTTCCTTACACTATGTATACTACGCCTCTCACGAATCAAGCCGAGCTTCTCAGCTTGACGGTCGAACTCTCTGCCTCTGAGTAGAGAGGAACCCGCTCGAGGCTCCGCCGAAGGACAGAGTCTCGTTCGGGGAGGTTGACCAACCCGATCCCGTTTAAACTCGGCCTTGTGCCACATGCAACCCTCTTGGTGGGGTGTGGCTAGATACCGAATCGAGTCGAGCCGATAGTAGTTCACTCCAAACCAGGCTGACAGTCATACTAACATCTTCCACATCTTGTATTATTATTTCGTGTAATATACCTTCGTTATTTCTACTCTTGTGTTCGTGTTGTTATTCCTTGGTCCTAACCTGGACCATAACACTAACAATGTGTATAAATATCTCAGTACACATCGCCATTGCTATTCATAATCAAACTATTCAGAGTTTTATCTGTGGTATGTCTATGTGTGTATGTTTGTACATGCTACACAAAGATAACCATGGTCTATATAAGATTTCGTGCTTCATATGAGTTTATTGAGTTGAGTTGATATGTGTAATGTTAATTATAAATTGAGTATAAAAATAAAGACTTCTTTTACTTCATTGATATGAAGCCGGGCAATCGGGAGAAATCGTAGGTATCACCTATTGTCTGCAGAATATGTTGGAAGATCTTATGCCAGTGAACTAGGAGTACCCGTAGTTGGCTTACGCTTGGCATTACACTGATTTGGCGTGAGCCAACATTGATGTCTCTCACTTTAGTTTAATTGTTTGTCTGAACAAGAAACGAAAATCTGTGAACAAACCTTCTCTGATTCTGCTAACAGAACTTGTATCAGACTCCGATGAAATCCCACATGTCTGACTTTAAAGGCTTTAAGTTGGATTATATTGAAGAATCGGACTGTGATGATGCAAATGATTTCATCGACATGCACCAAAATGACAATGACAATGATGTTGAGGGATTAAATCCTGAATTGATCAAGGAGAGATGAGCGACTTAATCCGTGATTTGAGCTCATTAAAAGAATCGGTAGAACTCTTAGTTTCAACAATGAAGGGGATAAACCTCTTTAAGGAAGGAACAAAAGTTACTTTATCGCAACAGAGATGTTGTATTTTTCTCCTACTTCAATGAAACCATTGGACTTGTATATTGTAACAATGTGGGGACAGATTTGCTGCGTCTTGGTATTAAGGGCTATGACACAAATACATCGATGGATCAAGTATTTTAAAATTTGTTTTGCTCCACAACACCAATGTCTATTCAGCGATACCAAGTGGATGCTCCACAATGCTGAAAAAAAATCATCAAGGAAGTAATGAAAAGAATAAAATATTTTCATCATAACTGCGTGTTTAATGTTGACCTGAAAATGTTTAATTTTTCACTTGGCCAGCAAACAGGCTGAATACAAAGCTTCCATCGGTTTCTTTGTTTATGGTATATTGCTGCCAGAGATCAACACTGGAGTAGAAGAGAATGGCCAGTCAGAGTAGAAAGTCGGAGAGAAAAATGTGGTTACTGATCTGTTTGATCCCTGTATCACCGTATAAAATTAGAAATCATGAAGTAGTTCGATGAAATGCTTGACAAGGGAGGCCAATATTTTCTGTAAATTTGCAGTTTCTGCATGGAAAAACTGAAACAAGTTATTCTTGATGGAAGTCACATTCGAAAACGCATCAAGGAAGACAATTCGTCAACTCTATTAAGGTTACTGAATCAAATGACGGGATATCAATTGTTGCTGAATTAAAAAAAAATTCTTGGTAATCGCAAGTCGCTTCCGTAAGGAATTAGTCGGAAGGATACTAGCAAATTACTGAGAGATTTGGTACTAACATGAGTATCAAACTACATTTCTTGGATAGTCTTTTGGACAGGTTTCCAGAAAACTGGCTATGACAGTGATGAACAAGAAGAATGTTTTCGTCAGGATGTAAAAGACATGGAAGATAGGAAGATGTATTAAAAGAGTGATGGCAGATTTCTGATGGAACCAGAAGAGAGAAAAAACAGTAGACCATTCGTGAAAATCAAATAGGTAAAAGTTCTTAACATGAGTGTTCTTTTTAACTCGATATTTAATCTAAAATAGTTGTGATTTGATCCACTTTTCTTCTTACCTCAGAATATGAATCTTCAGGAAACAGTAGAGCCAGAGATCAAAAATAGGATAGAAGAGAATGTCGACCAAACATCGAAAGTGCTTATTTCATATTTAATCTAAAACATTTGTGTTTTGATCCACATCTTCTTACCTCAGAATATGAATCTTCATGGGAGAGTGGGGCCAGAGATCAAGAATAGGATAGAAGAGAATGTCGACCAAACATCGAAAGTTCTTACATCATATTTAATCTAAAATATTTGTCTTTTGATCCACTTTGATTCTTACCTCACAATATGAATCTTCATGGGACAGTAGAGCCAGAGATCAAAAATAGGATAGAAGTGAATGTCGACCAAACATCGTAAGTTCTTATTTCATATTTAATCTAAAATATTTGTGGTTTGATCCACTTTACGTCTAACCTCAGAATATGAATCTTAATGGGACAGTAGAGCCAGAGATCAAAAATAGGATAGAAGAGAATATCGACCAAACATCGAAAGTTTTTATTTCATATATAATCTAAAAAATATTTGTTTTTTGATCCAAAAACTCTTCTTACATCAGAATATGAATCTTCATGGGACATTAGAGTTTTATCTAAAATAGGATAGAAGATAATGTCGACCAAACATCGAAAAATTTTTTTCATATTTAATTTAAAATATTTGTGTTTTGATCCACTTTTCTTCTTAAAATAAAATAGGAATCTTCATGGGACATTAGAAAAAGAGATCAAGAATTTTCCAGAAGAAATATCGACCAAACATCGACAGTTCTTACTTCATATTTAATTTAAAATATTTGTGTTTTTCCACTTTTCTTCTTACATCAGAATATGAATCTTCATTGGACAGTAGAGCCAGAGATCAAAATAGGATAAGAATTTCGACCAAATATCGAAAATTTTATTTCATATATAATTCTAAAATATTTGGGTTTTTTCCATTTTTCTTCTTACATCAGAATATGAAAAGAAATGGGACAGTAGAGCCAGAGAAAAAAAATAGGATAGAAGAGAATTTCGACCAAACATCGAAAAATTTTCTTTTATTTAATCTAAAATATTTGTCTATTGATCCACTTTTTTTTCTTACCTCAGAATATGAATCTTTTCATGGGACAGTAGAGACAGAGATCAAAAAAGGATAGAAGAGAATGTCGACCAAACATCGAAAGTTCTTACTTCATATTTAATCTAAAATATTTGTGTTTTGATCCACTTTTCTTCTTACCTTCAAATATGAATCTTCATGGGACAGTAGAAGCCAGAGATCAAAAAATAGGATAGAAAAGAATGTTTTCACCTTCTTCTTCCTTTTATTTAATCTAAAATATTTGTCTTTTGATCCATTTTCTTCTTACTTCAGAATTCATTTTTATAATCTTCATGGGATGTTTTCATCAGATCTTCTTCTTCTTAGAAGAGAATTTTCGACCAATCATGAAAGTTCTTACTTCATATTTAATCTTCTTCTTCTTTGTGTTTTTTTCCATTTTTTTTCTTACCTGAGTATGTGAACCTTCATGGGATTTTTTTTTCAGATATCAAAAATTTCCTTCAAGTTTCTTCTGTCGACCAATTTTCTTCTTCTTCTTCTTCTTCTTTAATCTAAAATATTTGTTTTTGATCCTCTTTTCTTCTTCCTCTTCTTCTTATATTTCTTCATCTTCTTCTTTTTAGAGCCAGAGATCAAGAATAGGATTTCTTCTCTGTCGACCAACCATCTTCTTACTTCATATTTAATCTAAAATATTTTTCTTTTCATCCACTTTTCTTTTCTTCCTCAGAATATGAATCTTTTTCTTTAGAGTCATTTTCAAAATTCTTCTAGAAGAGAATGTTCGACCAAACATCTTCTTCCTCTTACTTCATTCTTTTTCTTCAATTTTGTGTTTTTTTTCCACTTTTCTTCTTTTTTTCTTTTCTTCTTCTTCTTCTTCTTTTTCTTTCTTTTTTTCTTCTTCTTTCATTTTTTCTTCTTCTTCTTCATCGTTTTTCTTTTTTCTTCTTCTTCTTTATTTGTTTTTTGATCCACTTTTCTTCTTCCTCAGAATATCTTTCTTCATTTTTCTTTTCTTTCTTCCAAAATCTTCTTCTTCTTTTTTCTCGAAAGTTCTTACTTCTTTTTTCTTCTTCTTATTTGTCTTTTCTTCTTCTTCTTCTTCCTCAGAATTTCTTTATCTTCATTCTTCTTTCTTCTTTTCTTTTCTTTCTTAGAAGAGAATTCGACTTCTTCATCCTTTCTTAC
>CAHIKZ030001742.1:427500-457500 GCA_903632075.3 Acanthosepion pharaonis | reverse complement strand
AGAAGAGAATGTCGACCAAACATCGAAAGTTCTTACTTCATATTTAATCTAAAATATTTGTCTTTTCATCCACTTTTCTTCTTACCTGAGAATATGAATCTTCATGGGACAGTAGAGCCAGAGATCAAAAATAGGATAGAAGAGAATATCGACCAACCATCGAAAGTTTTTACTTCATATTTAATCTAAAATCTTTGTCTTTTCATCCACTTTTCTTCTTACCTGAGAATATGAATCTTCATGGGACAGTAGAGCCAGAGATCAAAAATAGGATAGAAGAGAATGTCGACCAAACATCCAAAGTTCTTACTTCATATTTAATCTAAAATATTTGTCTTTTCATCCACTTTTCTTCTTACCTGAGAATATGAATCTTCATGGGACAGTAGAGCCAGAGATCAAAAATAGGATAGAAGAGAATGTCGACCAACCATCGAAAGTTTTTACTTCATATTTAATCTAAAATATTTGTCTTTTCATCCACTTTTCTTCTTACCTGAGAATATGAATCTTCATGGGACAGTAGAGCCAGAGATCAAAAATAGGATAGAAGAGAATGTCGACCAAACATCGAAAGTTCTTACTTCATATTTAATCTAAAATATTTGTCTTTTCATCCACTTTTCTTTTTACTTGAGAATATGAATCTTCATGGGACAGTAGAGCCAGAGATCCAAAATAGGATAGAAGAGAATGTCGGCCAAACATCGAAAGTTTTTACTTCATATTTAATCTAAAATATTTGTCTTTTCATCCACTTTTCTTCTTACCTGAGAATATGAATCTTCATGGGACAGTAGAGCCAGAGATCAAAAATAGGATAGAAGAGAATGTCGACCAAACATCGAAAGTTCTTACTTCATATTTAATCTAAAATATTTGTCTTTTCATCCACTTTTCTTCTTACTTGAGAATATGAATCTTCATGGGACAGTAGAGCCAGAGATCAAAAATAGGATAGAAGAGAATGTCGGCTAAACATCGAAAGTTCTTACTTCATATTTAATCTAAAATATTTGTCTTTTGATCCACTTTTTTTCTTACCTCAGAATATGAATCTTCATGGGACAGTAGAGCCAGAGATCAAAAATAGGATAGAAGAGAATGTCGGCCAAACATCGAAAGTTTTTACTTCATATTTAATCTAAAATATTTGTCTTTTCATCCACTTTTCTTCTTACCTGAGTATATGAATCTTCATGGGACACTAGAGCCAGAGATCAAAAATAGGATAGAAGAGAATGTCGACCAAACATCGAAAGTTCTTACTTCATATTTAATCTAAAATATTTGTCTTTTGATCCACTTTTCTTCTTACCTCAGAATATGAATCTTCATGGGACAGTAGAGCCAGAGATCAAAAATAGGATAGAAGAGAATGTCGACCAAATATCGAAAGTTTTTACTTCATATTTCACACACACACTAATATATATATATATATATATATATATATATATATATATATATATGTAATTCAAAACAAATATTAAGCACCTATGGAACTATGGTTTCCACCAGTAATTTTTCGAGATATGTCTTCATTTAACCGAAAAACTGTTATTATATATATAAATATATATATATATATATATATATATATAACAGTTTTTCTTCGGTTAAATTTAGACATATCTCGAAAAACCTTACTGGTAGAAACCATAAATTGCATAAGTGCTTAATATTTCTTGAAAGTTATATATATATATATATATATATATATTTATATAACTCAAGCCTTTTGGTTTTTATGTGATAATATTTTTAATAAAAACGAGTATGTATCTTGCTATTGAAACCAAATTAATCGTTCACTGCAATTACGTAGCGATCCTTGTTTTTCTTTGTAATATCCTATATATATATATATATATATATATATATATATATATATATATATATATATATATATATATATGATATATTGCACATTGAGTGTAATCTTAATAATGTATTGATCCATCCAACTTAATAGAGCTATTAAGTATCTATTAATATATATACATTTTTTTCCTCACGGGTACATAACTCAGATTTTTATGCCCAACGCAACCTTCAGAATTTATAGAATGTTACATCATTTTCTACTCAGTACCAGACGCTTCCTTTGGGCATGAAACTCCGATTTGTTCTCTCTCTCTCGCTATATATATATATATATATATATATACATATATATATATATAATCATTAGAATCTACCCTTTTATGCTGAATGTTCATTCTGCGCAGTTAGGATTAAAATCCTTTGTTATGTGCACGTGCAAATGAACAGTCGCCCTTTGTCTGTAATATCTTATAATTCCATGTTTCGTTTCGATGCTTTAATTAAGACTCGTTTGATGGATGAAATTTGGAATGATTAATCGCAGAAAGAATGAAAATAATCTGCCTACAAAGGGTAGATATCAAATTCCGGGAAAATGTTAGAAGAAACGTTTAAAAATATGACATTTTGTACCGTTAACTTTTTTTTAACATGTTTGGAAACTTTTTACATCATTCTTTTTAATCGTATCTATTTTTAGTATTATTAAATTTATTTTTAGCTTTTTTGTGGGGGACAACACATTTTTGAGCGGGGTGGATCTATTATTTCAGAAACCTTGGAAATATTCGCAATTTCACCCACATGTTCTGAAAAATTTCTTCAGATCTTTTTATTTGACGATCATAAGAATACGCTGTAAGTTATTCATGTTTTCTCTAAATCCTTGATGCAATAGTAGAAAAAATCCAAATGAAAAAGACAGGAAATTTAGGAAAAGTAAATTTTACGTTGGAGACACGACATAAAAAATCTAACAGTCTTAGATTCAAGTAATTTCCGTGAACGAGCCTTTTTCTGTTCGATATATATATATATATATATATATATATATATATATATATATATATATATATATATATATATATATATATATATATATATTAAGATATTTTATTATAATAGATTACAATAAAAACATTTACATCACTACACAGAAACTTTCATGTTTCAGCACTTTAATCGTTCTTCATCGGGCGATTGTAGATAACATATAATAAAAAATGATTTATTTGGGAAATTTGAAATCATATCCTTACCCCTTATGAATGTTCAAAAGTAGGATGGAAGCCAATTTCAGAATTAAAACATACACCTGTGGGTATGTCTGGATTAGCCAATTAAAAATCAGATCTATATTAAAATAGAAAAATGAAAAATAAGATCAGAGGGTGGAGAGAGGTGTGTTATAAATTCATGTCTTGATAAATTGACACTCTAGACATGTCAGTGTCAAACATAATGTAGCAAAATCCAAAGTTCAGATTTGGTGAAGTAGACAAAGAGTAACCTTGAACAAAAAAATTATTTTTAATAAGTTTTTCAAAATTGTTTATACTACGGAACCTTCTTAAAGCGACCGAACAAATACAGAATGGTCAGTAAAAAACAGATCAATATTGAAGTTGAAAAAGTCCTATTAAATTGAGTTGGCCATTATATACTTCTCAACTAATGGCTGTGTAATTGCAATGCATAAAATGTTTATGAAGAATTCTTTGAACTATATTTTAATGTAATATTTACACAATGCCTACATAAAACGGTTAATTCATTTCTTTGGTTTAGTAGATCTTTATTTTTAGCAAACTTTATAAGATGCAGCTTTTCTTGTAAACACAGGGGGCATTGGTCATATAAGGATTTACAGATTCTCGTTTCTTTTAAATATTTTCCATTTAACCTTAGGAGTTTTGCTAATTTCTTTTAAGTGGCAAATTTATTTAAAAATGGATGTTCGCTTATGGTAGGCATTGTTGTTGAAAGACATTATGTGCTGATATCACCTCAGTTTAAAGGGATTATTCGTACTACCGATATAAACTTTCTTAACTGTTGGATTTTATTACATGAAATGGTACATTGGTAAACAATAGATTCAGTAAGACACCTATTCTGTAATGGACATTCATTAGAATTTCTAAAATTACACGATTACATTATTGTTTTCTACACCATTTACATTGTTTGGACTATTGTCCTCATCTTTGTCGCCATATTTATTACAACGTTTCGGCCGTTGTAAGCTCCGGCCTTCTTCAGATGGTTGGAATGTCGAAGTGAACCCTTTATTTCGCCCACTGGGTTAGACTGTTCTAATTCCACGTGCCATGTTTAATGGATGTCAGTTATCAATTATCTCTTGTTAGTTCCCTTCTCCAATTTCTCCGCTGCCTTAACCGGGTATTGAACTCTCAACTCTTAGATTTTAGAAGGAACCGGAAACACAATCTGAAACAGGAATCAAGGGAAAAAATTTCTGCTCCTGACCAAATGACAGGGGAAAAGTGTGAATCGGACGATAGGCGAACTTAATATTTCTATATTTGAACGTTGTGTTGTGTAAGTCATTCAATATTAATGATATCAAGAAACTGGTTCGCACATTTTTAACGGCATGTCAACAACTCCATGGGTTATTTAATGTCATAATCTAAATGTTTCGTACGCAATATTATTTTCACTATTTGCATTATTCGGACTATTGTCCTCATCTTTGTCGGCATATTTATTACAACGTTCCGGCTAAAAGAGCGTGAGTTGAGTACCCGGTTAAGGCAGTGGAGAACATGCAGAAGAGACATGTCGCGTGGCACTAGAACAGTCTACCACAGTCAGCAAAATAAAGGGTTCAGTTCGACATTCCCACCACCTAAAGAACGCTGGAGCGTTAAACGGCCGAAAACTTGTTGTAAATATAGCAACAAAGATGAGGACAATAGTCTGAATAATATAAATAATGTACATAATACCTCATCTCAGAAATATAGACAGATACTGCAATGCTGAAACGTAGTAATAAATATGGCAAGAAAGATGAGGACAATAGTCCGAGTAATGTAAATAGTGTACATAATACCTCATCTCAGAAATATAGACAGATACTGAAGAGCCGAAACGTTGTGATAAATATGGCGACAAAGTTGAGGAGAATAGTCCGAATAATGTAAATAGTGTACATAATACCTCATCTCAGAAATATAGACAGATACTGAAGAGCCGAAACGTTGTGATAAATATGGCAACAAAGTTGAGGAGAATAGTCCGAATAATGTAAATAGTGTACATAATACCTCATCTCAGAAATATAGACAGATACTGAAGAGCCGAAACGTTGTGATAAATATGGCGACAAAGTTGAGGAGAATATTCCGAATAATGTAAATAGTGTACATAATACCTCATCTCAGAAATATAGACAGATACTGAAGGACCGAAACGTTGTGATAAATATGGCGACAAAGTTGAGGAGAATAGTCCGAATAATGTAAATAGTGTACATAATACCTCATCTCAGAAATATAGACAGATACTGAAGAGCCGAAACGTTGTGATAAATATGGCAACAAAGTTGAGGAGAATAGTCCGAATAATGTAAATAGTGTACATAATACCTTATCTCAGAAATATATATATTTTTTCTGTTTTGGAATAACGATTGTTACTTTGATTTAAGTTTTGTTTTTTTAAGTGTAGATTTACGATTTTATTATTATGTTTTTTAATAATTTTTTTCTAGATTATCTTTACAACTGTAACTTAATTTAAGTGTATTTTTATTAAAAATCTTGCTTAGAGGATTATTACTGGGGAAATTTCTCACTTAAACTGAGAAATTTCTGGCCTACCTTAGTGCTAACCATTTGGTTATATGGAGGTGTATACCAAATGATTTTTCTATTTTTACTTTTTCCTGCTACCACTATTATGTTTTCTGTGTTTAATGTCAGGGCATTTACAGCCATTATTTTTAAGACATTGTTGTTATGTTTATAAAATACATCTTCAATGGAAGAGTTATTACTAATTCTATATTATATGGAAGAGTGTATGTGCTTGATTATGAATAGAAGGTGATTAGATTTCGGTGGATAAAAAAGGAATTTGCATTAGTTTTCATGTATGGTTGGTATATGTTATTTACTAAGTCGAGTGTTACATTAAGGAAGTTTACTTTTTAAAATTTGTGTTGATTTTAACTTTCAGGTTTAGATTTTTAAATTCCCTATGGATTAATTTTCTAATTATGTCAGTTTTGAAATTTGTACAATTAATCACCACCATAAGGCTATCATCCCTATATAACCATATATCCTCTATGTTGATGGTGAACAGTAAAGTTATATAAAATGAATAACTAACAAGTTCGGAAGACCTAGCAGAGTCTAACGATCCCATTGCAAATTCAAATTGGTCACTTGAATTAGTTTATATCCATTGTTCTTTGTTGTGGATTATGACAGATCAGGGTACTCGAAATCCAAAGCTAATGTAAAAATGATTAAACAACTTCCGTTTCATGTTGTTTTGACAAAACAACGCATGACTGAGGTCTGTCAGTTCGCATATCGCAACAATACAGATTTGACTGTATGCAACGTTAGATATTTAAAAGTTAAAACCACCGTGACAAATAGGGTGGACAAGATTAAAAAGATTAAAACAGCTGATGGCGATCCCGTAAGAGGATTTGACAGGCTGTTTCGAAAAGGGAAAAGACATTGAAATACGTATATTAGGTGTCAAGGAGAGTAATCTAAAGTGGACTAAGGTGCCATTTCCCTAGGTAAGCCTTTTTTTTTTGTTTGTTAATGGGTGAATCATCCGCCGTGAACACTAATACTTTTGGGTTTTACCGGTTATTGATAACAACATTAATTTAGATTTGTTAGAGAACCAAGGAAATTATATGGAAAATATCCGAAAATAAAATAAAATAATTAAAAACGACATTGAGATGATAATTAGATATTTTCTTAATTAGGGAGTCGATGATATACATAGGGTGAGTGGTGTTAGAAAGGTTTAGGGGTTGTAAAGGATTTTCCTCAACTCATTCAAACCTCTTCTTCTCTATCCTCCAGGGACTAGACAATCCATACCAGATATAGATACACACACACACACACACACACTTACACACACGTACACACAAACACATACACTCACAACCACGCACACATACACACACACACACGCACACACATACGCACACACATACACACATGCACACACATACACACATGCGCGCACAAACACGTACACACACGCATACACACACGCATATACCCACATAGATACACACACATACACGCGCACACGCACGCACACACACACGCGCGCACGCACCCCCCCCCCCGCAAAATGCACGCACATCATTGGTAAATAAGCGTACATTTTTTTACTAATTGTTCACGCAATACAAGTTTCGAAAGCCACTCAAGGTAGAGGATTAGGGAATAAGGTTGTTGTATGGACTTAAGAGTAGCAGATGAGAAATGCAAATTATAAGGATATATAGGAATGGTAATTGTTGATATTAGTGCAGAGATTGAGGAAGCACCTTCACGGGAGTTTGTTCTACAAAATAGTGGTTCTTAGAAAGAAAATAGCCTGGAACCAAGAATTCATTTGTAGCAATGGAAGAATTTAAATTCCTTTCACAGAAGGCAAAGACATCTGGCGACCGTTCTAAGAGGAAAGATTCTACGCCGCAAAAGTTGGAATGGATTCCACAAATATTAGTGAAAGAAAAGCAGAGGTGCTATATTTTTCGCAGCGGCCGTTTCTGACCTACACACTGACTAGAAGGCCAACGCCATTTACATCTATGAAAGCATTAAACTCAGCTTGTATTAGCGACGAACAAGCTTAAGCGAACGCCGCGGCATACTGCTATAGGCTATCAGCAGCGACACCAAATCGGCAGCAAAAACTATCTTTCGACTACTACAGTGCGATAATTCGTGGAATATTTATTTATTCCATAAGTCTAGATATTCCATAAGATATCTTATAATAAACAGTATAAAACAACATTTACCGGCCTGAATGTCCGAGAAATTGTCATAGAAAATTTTCGCCCTCCGACAGGAATCGAACCTGTATTCTATACGGGACCGTCATATAGCCTGACGTAGAGTTAGAAACATGAAAGTCTGTCGAAAAAATCGCACAGATGCAGGTTTGAAGCCCAAACAAAAAAAACCCGACACGAGTAAACAACTAACTAAAAAGAGCTTTCCATGACGATCCGCTTAGGTGAAACCTGGGTAGGTTTGTCTGGCTCACTAGGTTCGACTATATATATATATATATATATATATATATATAATGTTTGTGGATTTGTTGCCATAGTAATTGTGAGTTCAATCCCTGCGTCGGGCAATGTGTACTTGAACAAGGGGAGAGTATTAAGTGATCCGTGTTAAAAATAAAAACTAGACAAGAGATACCGACAGATTGGGGGAGGGGGAAACTCGGACAGGCAACTCAGAAACGTTGTACCCGTAACTCGTTGTGAAAGGAGAAAAAAAGATCGAACTCATGCCTTTTGTAGCAGAACTTCACATCGTCCCCGGATAGGGTTCGAGTCTACAGTAGATTTAAATAGGACCATCTGGAAAACTATAAAGGAAATCCCTTTCACTCAACAGAGAGTTACTATATCTATTTTGTTAAGACTATTAGTCTGTTATACTGTTACACTACTGTTACTATTGCAACAATCATAGACAGTGGTACAGTAGATTCATTAAATAAAGGGTTCGGTTTGAAATCTAGTTTCCACGGATCGACATAGACCACTTGAAATTGGAAGGGTATAACGCCCGAAACATAATGATAAGAACAACAAAGATGAAGATAATAGCACGTAAGCAAATAATGTCAGTCCGTTATGTGACATGCGTGATACACGCTTAGGCGAACATGTATCTTTCCATACATGACTGACGAGGCAGATTTTTTTTCCCGAAGAAGGTTGTCATTTCTTTCTGCGGTAGACCAGTTGACAGCCAAGGCTCTAGAACCCGTTCTGACCTGCTACTTACCCATAGCTATGGGTTGAAGAAGATGATTCATTCCTTTTCCCAAGGGTATTAGCACGTAATGTAAAAAAATTGTAATAACTCCTCATCCCAGAAATTCAGACAGCAGCAGCAGCAGCAGCAGCAACAACAATAATAATAATAATAATAATAATAATAATAATAATAATAATAAAAGACCACTAACAAAAACGATGCCTCCTTATTGATATGGCAGTCCCTGCTGACTGCAATGTATCTTTGAAGATATTCAAAAAGCTGTCAAAATACAAGGACATTGAAATTGAAATCTCAAAAATGTGGCATATGGGAACATCAACAATCCCTGATATAGTTGGAGCCCTAGGACTGGTTAGAAAAGATTGCAGTAGACTAATTGAAGGGATTCCTGGAAGTCCATGCTTCAAGGAGATACAAAAATTTTTTTTGACAAGTACAGCCCACACTTTACAAAGGACTTTATCTATGTAATTTTTTTTTTTTTTTTTTTGTCAGTGGAAAGTGTCATGATGCCATTTCTAATCTTAGGTCCCTGGGCGGGAACCGGAAAGAAATGTGTAAACGCCAGAAATCAAAGAAAATAATAATAATAATAATAATAATAATAATCATTCCTAACGGTCTGAGGTACTAAAGTATTTATGAAGTATCAACATAAGCATTTGATTATTAGAGGATCCCTCGGAACGGAAGGTTTCTTTGCATTTAAAAAATCAAAATTCACAGAAAAAATTTCTTATGGCAAAACTATTTTTATTATTATTATTATTATTAACGAGACCTTATTATCGTGACCGTTATAAAATGAAAGCGTCCTGAGAGAAACCCTTAAAAAAGGCCGCTTCAAATACCCGAGCGAAAACCTCCTTTGTTCTAGAGTTTCGGCAAAGTATGTACCAATTCTGGTCGTTCAAACTCATTCAGTGGAGCACCCCCCACGCCCCACGCCTAGTCTCTCTCTTAAAAGAAAACCATTCCTGACGTCCATTCAAATTAGAGTTTCTGTCTCGACTGAACTGCTCACTCCGTGTCCCCCTATTTGTCTGGGCCCGTCCAGTCGATGACCCGCGTCGACCTCTTTTATCTACAATACAAGAAGATATTTAGAACACCTAATGCTTTTTACAACCATTTTTCCCCTTGACACACGAATTTTCCCTTTTCGTTATCATTACTGCAAATATTAACATCTTTCTTTCTTTCTTTCTTTCTTTCTTTCTTTCTTTCTTTCTTTCTTTCGCTTGCAACTTCCTTTCTTTTTCATTTCTCTCTTTCTTTCCCAAATTCTTTCTTTCTCACTTTCCCAACTTTCTGTCTTTACAAACTATCTTTCTCTCCCAACTCCCTTTCTTTCTTTCTTTCTTTCTTTCTTTCTTTCTTTCTTTCTTTCTTTTTTCTTTCTTTCTTTCTTTCTTTCTTTCTTTCTTATTTCTTTCTTTACCAACTATCATTCCCTCCCAACTTTTTCTCTTCTTTCTTTCTTTCTTTCTTTTTTTTTTTCTTTTCTTTTCTTTCCTAAATTTCTTATTTTGAAATTACCAACTATCATTCTCTCCCAACTTTTTCTCTTCTTTCTTTCTTTCTTTCTTTCTTTCTTTCTTTCTTTCTTTCTTTCTTTCTTTCCCAAATATCTTTATTTCTTCCTTTACTATCATTCTCTCTCAACTTTCTTTCTTTCTTTCCCAAATTTTAATTTCTTTCTTTACCAACCATCATTCTCTACCAACTTTCTTTCTTTCTTTCTTTCTTTCTTTCTTTCTTTCTCAACTTTCTTTTTCTTTCTTTTTTTCCAAATTTGTTTTTTCCGAATTTCTTTTCTTCCAAATTTCTTTATTTCTTTCTTTACTGTCATTCTCCCTCTACTTTCTTTCTTTCTTTCTTTCTTTCTTTCTTTCTTTCTTGTTATTTGGTAGAACTCTCTATTTAGGAATGCGTTGTGCCAGTCTATAATGCCTGATAAAGAATCTTCTTTAAGACTTAAATGACTCATTCACTGGATGCGTTTTTGAATAATTGATTTAATTCGCTACACAGTCACAATAGTCTTCTAGAATAGCTCCTTAACCATTACCTTCCAGCGAAGTGTTCATTGTGAAACCTATATAAAGTGTTATAGGTTTACCAAAAAATTAGTTTTTTTTTATAATTATGTTCACTCTGTACGAGGTCCAAGAGCAACTCGAAGTCGTGGGCCACGAAGTAAGAGTCACAGTTTATGAGGATATCTGGGAAAGGTAATGGTTAACACTAGACTTAAGATTTTAGTGATCGGGGAAGCATCCTCTTGGGAGTCAGTTGCACAATTTAGCGGTTCCTAGGTTCGAGTTGAACATACATCTTACCAATGGGATACGAAGGGAAAGAGGGTGGTTCACTACAATGGGCGTGGCAGGGCAAGGGTCTTAGCCGTGAAGGTTAGAACTGGTGGAACTAAGGAATGTAGCTCTTCCGAGCACTTTCCATGAAAATAGCATGACGCATGCAACGTTTTAATCTGTGAGAACGGAGTTGTAATGCGAAAAGTAAGTACCCCCCAAATTATCACAAACAAAAACACGTTTGGACTTCTATCGAGTCTAGAAAATGAAATCTGGTTATCTCTTGTCCAAATATGGTAGCAGTACTCAATTCTCGATCTGATATGGTGCCTGTAAAGGGAGGGTATAGCCGGTGGAGTCAGGTACTTACTGGAGTGGTACAGGGATCTTTAACGATGAATCGTACGTACGATTTCCAATTGAGGTTTCGGGGGTGGGGGGAACTTGAGTCCCAGTAGCTCCACCCCTCCCCGACAGAACACTCAGTTTAAGTTTATTATCATGAATAACTCGTTAAGGCGCTTATACCTAAAAACAATATCACACATGACAAAGACATTGATATTAACTAACGTTAGCATAGTCGGGCACGATGTCATAAGCGACACACACACACACACACACACACACACACACACACACACACATATATATATATATATATATATATATATATATATATATATATACACACAAATGGAGTAAGAATCCACAATTGTAGCATTTACTTTTAAAAAAGTGCTCAGTACAAAGTAGAGCAATATATTATTATATTTTAGTATAATCTCTTATAATAAAAATATGATTATATATATATATATATATATATATATTGTTTTGAAACATGAGAAATCTTATGTAGCGTTGGAATCAATATTTTAAATAAATAATTATATATATACATATATATATACATATATATATATATATATATATATATATATATATATATATATATATATATATTTTTTTCAAATTTTTTTGCTCGGATTTGTTGTAGATATATTAGTATTTACTATTTTTTTAAATTTAAAATTTTTTTTTCTAAATATATATATACTCTTTTGGTAAAAAAAAAATCCGGATTGCACAATTTGTCAGTAAATCAAAACAAGTTGGTATCCGAGAAAAAAGAAGAAGAAGAAGAAGAAGAAGAAGAAGAAGAAGAAGAAGAAGAAGAAAGAACTAGAAACATGAGAAGAGGGCGAAAAAATCGTCAGTTGGCTGAAAATTTCCAGTCCAAAGAAAAAACCCAATCAAGTAAGTAACATAAAAAGTGTACTGCTCAATACAATAAAATAAATCCTTTTGAAAGATTTATTTTATAAACTGATCAGTTTATTTAAAAAAGTATTTATTTTGTCTTGCGTACTGGAAAAAAGAGCGTGAAGAAAATGTTCACTTCAACAAGATTCGAACGTCTCCCTTCTGCAGGCGGAACTAGCGTCGGATCCAGCGTCATTTATTGCACGTCTACGAAGAGATTCACGCTAACGCAAAGGTTTTCAAGAGTAAGAAGGGTGGTAGAGGAAATAAATATTATTTGAAATAAACAGAACTTCTATTCAAATACGGGTATCCGCGGATTAAAAATAAAATAAATTAATTGTTTATATATATATATATATATATATATATATATATATATACACGCATAATATATATATATATATATATATATATATATATATATATATATATATATACATAAATATATATATATATATATATATATATATATACAAATAAATATATATATATATATATATACGCACAAATATATATATATATATATATATACACAAATATATATATATATATATATATATATATATATATATATATTAAAATGATGAGAAAGAACAGTAAGATTGAAAATTCTTAATGATTTTTATTTTTTTTAAAATGGTGCTAATACAATTCTGTAGAGCATAAACATTATAAATTTACTAATTTAAAAATATGATCCCATAACTACACAGGAATTACCATGTTTCAAAAACAGAAACTAAAACTTTAAATTTAATTATAGAATTTAATTAAAATCCTCCGTACTGTTTCATTTTCAAGCGAAATCTTAAAATCGAACAATAAGAATATTAAAAAATTAAAAAATCCTTAAATACACTGAGATATATATTAATATATTAATATTCTTTCGTTTTTATTATTTCAGTTAGATTCCTCGACTAGTTTCAGCCAGCGTGGCTATCATCAGGAGAAAAATAACCCTGCTTGTTAGTCGCTGTGAAATACAATATATATATATATATATATATATATATATATATTAAATTTAAAGTTTTATTTTCTGTTTTTTGAAACTTGTAATTCCTGTATAGCGATGGGAGCATATTCTTAAATTAGTATATATATATATATATATATATATATATATATATATATATATATATATATATATATATATATATATATATATATGTGTGTGTGTGTGTGTGTGTGTGTGTGTTTTTATAATATAATAAAATATTAAAAATTAAAATCTTCAAATACACTTGGTTGTGTATTAATATTCTTTTTTTTTTTATTTTTTCAATTAGATTCCTCGACTAGCTTCAACCAGCATGGCCATCATCAGGAGAAAAAAATCTTGCTTGTTAGTAGCTGTGAACTACAGAAATATATATATATATATATATATATATATATATATATATATATATATATATATATATATATATATATATATATTCACCCATTTTCCTGTTCCATACAATGAGTGATTGGATATCACCTCCAACTGTACGAACCTTAGGATTAGTTAGCCGTCTTGATACTTGTCAGTATAGCCGGTGACACAGAGTTGTTACTGGACACATTGACATATAAAGTTGTATGGGATTCCATTTTAAACTATCCTTGTGTCATATTTATTTTCGTGAGAATGACACTGAATATTTTGCCTAAATAAACGCATTTAAGTAATTGTACCCTTCCCGGTCATGTAATTCAACCGTGACGCTTGTCCTCTGAAAATATCACAATATATCCAGCTGGTCGTGGTTCAGTAAACTGATACTTTTCTTCTAGGTGGTTCGAGATTTCCTTTCGCGAATGTTATTTTTCAAAAGCAAAGCAAAGTATTAAGAAACAGGAAAATGTCTTTAGAATCAAAGAAAAGAATACTTCACTACAAAGTAATATCAATCCAGCTGTATTGCAGTGAATGCTGGACATTTCCTCCGTAGATGAAATGAGACTTTAGACAACAGAGTTTTTTTACACTAAATTTGGTTAAGATTGTAGTGACTGAGAAAGCACCCTCTCGGGAGTTATTCTACCAATGGATTGCGAAGAGTACGAGGATAATTCGGTATGACGTGCCTTAGCTATAAAGGTCTGAACTTGTAGAACGCCAGTACCCGTGTACATAATCTACCATAATCAAGTAAGAAGAGTCCTCAAGATAACAGCTTCAGTCGCAGATTGTTAATTCAGAATTCACCTTCTCTTCGATTGGTTGTCATGTAAGGCATAAGCGTCTGCCTTACTGTTTTCTTGTTATTGGTGGGTGGGAAGAGAAATAATGTCATATCTTTTCAATACCGCGAAAGTGATTTTTAACGAACTTGACTGGAGTTCGAACTCAGCCAAACGATTTCCGGTTCCGAGCCGCTAGTTACTTGACCAGACGCACATTCAATTATATTATGTCTCTTTATTTTTATTTTAATCCTCTCGTATTCTCGGATCAACTTCTTAACGTTGATATTGTATTCATTAAGGAAGGCGCCGTAGTTTTTTTAATTTCTTTTTTTTTTTCCAAAGTCATTTCAATCTCATCCAAGATCATCTTCAGGGGTGAATTGCTATAAGTAATTTACAAATTAACCGCTAAAGCTACCATATTTTGATGCAGAAAGCACTGGACGGCCGTTTCGTCCTATATTTAGGACTCATCAGCAGTGCGCATCCACTACTGAGAATTGAAACCTGAAACGTTTGCCTGTCAATGTAGCTGTCCGGGTTTCAATTCTCGGTAGTGGATGCGCACTGCTGATGAGTCCCAAATATAGGACGAAACGGCCGTCCAGTGCTTTCTGCATTCTGTTGAGGTTTCTTCTAGACTCGACGAATTACTTATATTACGACGAATATATATATATATATAAAATCAAGAGGAAAACCTTAAAGATCCATTTCGGTTATAATTTATTTCGTGAATATTGTCATATTCATCTCTTGAAACCGAAAGTTTTTAATTTTAAATGATTAATTAATTAAGATCTTAATATTAAGAACTTTCGGTCTAAAGAGAATAGACCTGCTCCCCCCTCAGCTGTCGGTTGCATTGGGATCAATATCCCTACCGACCTATTGATGGAGATACTGCCGACGGCAACTGTTTCTCGAAATCGGACAACACTCAATATTTTCAGTTGCGGTCTCTGTACTAAGACAGCGATACAACTGAGAGATGAAATGTAGTTTATCCTGACCGAAGACAGATACTACACTTTGATCCCAGCCAAAAGCTTACTACGGTGGCAATCCCGATAAATGTGCCATTTTTTGTTTCCACGCAGTGTATCGAATGATAGGAACTGAATAAGGCAATCGCCAAAGATAGAGTTACCATAAAAGAACAATGTCTGCTGAATTATTGTAAATTTATTATTAAGAGAAATGTTGGTAAAATTGGGATTTTGCTCGTTAGCTTATTACATATCCAATTTTACCTATTATTTCGAATGTCAAGAACAGGTTGATTATTTTATTTCGTAAATTTTCAATAGATAGATAGATAGATAGATAGATAGATAGATAGATAGATAGATAGAAACAGACTGAGGTAGATATGGAATGAATTGGGATAGATAGATACATAGACAATGAAAAGACTGTGACAGAAAGAAAGAAAGAAAGAAAGAAAGAAAGAAAGAAAGAAAGAAAGAAAGAAAATAAATAGACTGAGATATATAATGAAGAGACTGAGATAGATAGATAGATAGATAGATAATGAAAAGACAAGGATAGATAGACAGACAGAAAGACGTGGGATCAGTTTTCGAATGAATCAATGTATAAAAATATATATTTCTTTATATTGGTGGCTGGCTTCGGCATTTCATAGCCGAAGGTAGAGCCAATCTGGCGTGTAAAATTCGATATTTATAGTTTGTTGGGGGGGTTGATGAACATTGGGAATTGCTGACTGCTGGGAAAAATAGGGAAGCAGTTACACAGAAAACAGTATTTTCTCAGTTTCTTCGCAGTTTTTTTTTCTTTTTTTTTTTCATTCTTCTTCTTCTTCTCCTCTAATTTTTGTTTTCGGTTCTATTTTGTTTTTCATTTCTTTCATTTCTGTTTCTGTCTATTTTTACTATTTTCTTTTATTTGTACTTTATTTCTTTACTTTTCTTTTCCATTTCTTTCTTTCTTTTTCCTTCTTTCTTTCTTTCAACCTGCCATTCAGGTCTTTCTTTCTTTCTACCTTTCATTTCCGTCAGTCTGTTTGTTTGACTTTCTTTCTTTCTTGTCTGTCTGTTTGTTTGACTTTCTTTCTTTCTTTCTTTCTTTCTTTCTTTCTTTCTTTCATTCTCGTCTGTCTGTTTGTTTGACTTTCTTTCTTTCTTTCTTTCTTTCTTTCTTTCTTTCTTTCTTTCTTTCTTTCATTCTCGTCTGTCTGTTTGTTTGACTTTCTTTCTTTCTTTCTTTCTTTCTTTCTTTCTTTCTTTTTTTCTTTCTTGCAGTATTACTCATATTCTTTCCCACCACTTTAAAGAAAATATTTACCGATATTTGTTTTCCTGTTTGTTGTTGACTTTGTGTAAATCTCAAACGCACGAAGACTGACAAATGATAGAAATGGAAAAAAAAGAGGGATAGATAGAGAGAAAGATACATAGACAGATAGAAAGATTGATGGGATCCGACCGAGATAGATAGATAGATAGATAGATAGATAGATAGATAGATAGATAGATAGATAAACTTAGGAATATAATAGTGGGAGTAATATCCTTTAATGTTTAGACAGAAAAAATATTCTCACACATAAATTTGTAGTTATTGTGGTTTTAACTTCGTCATGTATATTTATATTTACTTTTATTGACAAATGATAGAAATAAAAAAGAGTCTGGGATAGATAGATAGATAATGAACAGAGTGAGACGATAGATAGATAGATAGATAGATAGATAGATAGATAGATAGATAGATAAACAAACCTTGCAATATAATAGTGGGAGTAATGTGCTTTAATGTTTACACAGAAAAAATTATTCTCACACATAAATTTGTAATTTGCTTTTTACTTCGTCAGGTATATTTCATGGACTCCCTCACACACACGTACATATATATATATATATATATATATATATATATATATATATATATATATATAGTGGGGAGAAACAAATATATATATACACACACACACAGTGGGGAGAAACAAATATTCGTGCACATAGAAATTTTTAATTTTTTTGTCTTTACAACGAATGAATAAACATACTTTTCATATAATTAACTGTACACAGATGCATAATAACTAAATATGCATAGAAAACAGAAAATAATTGATTTAATGGGAATAAATCCTATGTATCCATTTTAATGGTTAACAAATAAAAAAAGAATAATAAAGAATACATATACTTCATTTAATACTTTTAAAATAGCCATTATTCACTTCTACAGCAACTCACCTTGTCTTTTAAGTTTCAGTTAATGACTTACAAATTTTAGTTGGTACTTTGTTCCATTCTTTATCGCATATGGTCTTCAGATCCGGGATGATTGTTGGAGCTCTCGATTGGATTTCAATTTTCAAATATTGCCTCAGATTTTCGATTGGGTTTAAATCTGGGGACTGGGAGGAAGTTCAAAATTTTCAACCAAAATCATTAAATTCTACAATCTATTGCTGATATGTTGCCAGTACCTTTTGCAGTAAAACATCCCCAAACCATGATGCTGCCACCACCAAATTTCACTGTGTTCTTTTGTTTGAAGGCATCGCCATGTTTTCTCCATATCTGATTTCTAGAATTACGTCCAATTAGGAGGAAGTTTAAAATTTTCAACCAAAATCATTAAATTTGCTTCCAAAATATTTTGATATGCAACGACATTTATTCTATTATCTATTACTGATATGGTGCCAGTACCTTTTGCATAAAAACATCCCCAAACCATGATGCTGCCACCAGCAAATTTCACTATTGGAACTGTGTTCTTTTCTTTGAGGTCATCGCCATCTTTCCTCTATACATGATTTCTAGAATTACGTCCAAATGTACATCGCTGTAGAGGTTGAATGAATCTTGGGGTGGTGAGGGGGGAGACATATCCTTGTCTTACGCCCATTTCTAATTCAGTAGGTATGTTACTGCCTATGTGAATCATTTGAAGCATATTTCTGGGTTTACGAATATATTATTGTAAGCCCGTGTGAGGACTTGGTGAGTGCTAGACTTGATAGGTTCTTTATCAAAAGCTTGGCTATTAGGTCTATTCTGATGGGTGTTTAATTTACCAAGCCCTCCTTCCTCATAATGTAATTTCAGTTGTCTTTTCCTGATTCTGAGCTCAAGTGAAGTTTTTGCCATTTTTTTTCAAACATAAACGTTGCTTCTGTTAGTTGCCACCAGTTTTCTTCTCATCCATAGGGAGATTTCCCAGCATTCACTGCTATATAACATGAGGGGTATCACTTAGCAACTAATTAATATTTTATTTGTTTATAACGAAATTATTCTGTCTCTCAGCACTTTACTTACCTTTTGGAATTCCTCATTCGCCATTCCAATGTTTCTTCGGATTTCGGTGTCACTCTTTCCAGTCTCTGTTAAAAATCTTCCCAGATATTTAAACGTCTCTATTTGCTTGAAGTTATTCCTTTCCGTGTTGCGTGTCTTTTAGTGCTGAGTCCAGGAGGTCCTCTAGTTTACTTTCCCTGTCTACTACCAACATAGTGCCACCTGAGAATATTATATTGTTAAGATTATGCCAACCAATAAAAAATTCTACTAAGGTATCTAGATATTTATGGGCTCGCTGTAGAGGTGGATTAAATCTGGGGAGAAGACACACCCTTGTCTTACGTCCTTTTCTAGTTTTGTATGCCTACTCAACTCAATTCCTATCCGTATGCAGGCGGTTGGCTCCCAATATAAGTTCTGGATTATTCTAACATCTTTTTACATGCACCAAATAAATCCTTACAGGCATAAATGACCTTGATAAAATTGAAATATCTTATTCAACAAACAGTAATTAATAGAAAATGATCTTGCGTATTATTTTACAGTTAAATGGCTTTTGGAGATGTAAATTTTTCCTTTATCAAGTCGAGGTATTTTTCACATCATATCTAGTTACCTCTCCTTAAACAGTGTCCGTCACCCAAGCCATGACACAGCATTCCTAACTCTACATACAAAAATGATAATTTTCGGATGACCAAAACAATTTTTGTCATTCACAACCATGAACACTATATAGCGTATTTGACGACATATCAGACGAACGGGTGTATAATACGCACCCCAATTTCATCAGGGCGAATCAAGAAAAAGAAAAAAAAAGAGTAATTAGTAAAATTAGTAAACCTACATATGGAATATAAGTGGAATATTAAAAAGATATTTTTAGTAAAAAATGCGCCTTTATATGCATTCAAATAAAATATTTTTATAATTAATAATTATGATGACATTATGCTATTTCGAAAGTACTCGGAAATAAATACAACATGAGTCAATACGGTGTTTTCCTTACGTCTTTTAACAACGGCACAAAAATGGACAACGCTGAATTCGAAACCTGCGGAGGGACGTTTGGTTGTATTGATTGGTTCTGCACAAAGCCTTCACCACGATAATCAAATCTTATGTTTTGGTGTCTGGGATGTCGGTTCCTGAGTAGGAATTCGATGGTTTATCTTATATATATATATATATATATATATATATAATAGATATTTCTTGTATTTGAGGATAACCGTCTTCTAGGGCGTCTAGTTTTCCCTATTATAGACGCTCGCCCATTTTTTAATTTGTGTTTGCTCAGCAGCCACAGAGCAAACAATGCTTTCTGGGAGAGCGTGTTATCTAGCATGATCAACAATCTGAACAAGTCGCTTCAAATAATCTCAGCCATGATAACTTGTGGCTTATTATCAAATATCAGCTATCGACGCCCCCCACCCATTCCGTCTCACCCAATGAACTTTACAAATCTGGGTCTCATGGTCAGAAAAGCAAAAATATATCCCACAAGCTCAAATACATATTACACACACACACACACACACACACACAAAACAAAAACACACACACACACATATATATGTGTGTGTGTGTGTTGTAAAATTTCAACTACATCTAAAAATATATCTGTAAAAGGACAATACTAATAAAGATAAAAGGGAAACTTATTATGGAAGATGATAACTGACATAATTTAATGTCAAAAAAATGAAAATAAAAAATAATATTAATCCCCGTTTATTTTAAATATAAAATATAAATCCCATCGAGCTTAAAAATAAAATTTTAAAAAAATATAATTTTAAGTCTGTTTATTTTAATACAAAATTAAAAAATAAATTTCCGTTTATTTTTTAAATATAATATAAATCTCGTCTATTTTAAATACATTTTTTTTTATAGTTTTAGGTTCGTTTATTTTAATACAATTCATTTTTTAATACCATTAATCTCCGTTTATTTTGAATATAAAATAAAAACATTAATTCCGTGTATTGTAAACTTTTTTTAAATTTTAATTTCCTTAATTTTTTCTTTCTTATTTTAAATATAAAATATAACTCCCGTCTATTTTAAATACAAGTCTTTTAATTACTTGAGAAAAAAATCGTAATCTGCGTATAATATATGGACTGCGCCAACTTTGCGTTAACCAGTTCGAAATTGCAATCACCTGAAGAAGACCGAAGCGTACAACGTCCGAAAAATCGTGAATTTCTTGGCATTCTTAATAATTAGTTTTTTACTTCTATTTTGCTTGTATTGAATAATTTCACTCTGAGATTTCATAATCTGAGAGCTCTTCTTTCTTTCTTTCACTTTGTTTATTTCAAACACGTTCTTTCTTTCTTTCTTTCACTTTGTTTATTTCAAACACTTTCTTTCTTTCTTTCTTTCTTTCACTTTGTTTATTTCTAACATTTTCTTTCTTTCTTTCTTTTTTCTTTCACTTTCTTTATTTCAAACACTTTCTTTCTTTCTTTCTTTTTTCTTTCACTTTGTTTATTTCAAACACTTTCTTTCTTTCTTTTTTTCAATTTTCATTTTGGTTTATTTTTTGTCACTTTCTTTCTTTCTTTCACTTCATTTTTTTTGTTACAAACACTTTTTTCTTTCTTTCTTTTTCTCTTTTTTCTTTCAATTTCTTTTATTTTAAAAACACTTTCTTTCTTTCTTTTTTCTTTCACTTTGTTTATTTCAAACACTTTCTTTCTTTCTTTCTTTCTTTCTTTCACTTTGTTTATTTCAAACACTTTCTTTCTTTCTTTCTTTCTTTCTTTCACTTTGTTTATTTCTAACACTTTCTTTCTTTCTTTCTTTCTTTTTTCTTTCACTTTCTTTATTTCAACACTTTATTCTTTCTTTCTTTCTTTTCTTTCAAAATTTATTTTTCAATTTATGTTTCTTTTTTTAAAAATTCTTTTGTTTGTTTTATTTTAATGCATTTCTTTCTTTCTTTCTTTCTTTTTTTTCCAATCAAAATTTTATTTCAAACATTTCTTTCTTTCTTTCTTTTTTCTTTCACTTTCTTTATTTCAAACACTTTCTTTCTTTCTTTC
This sequence comes from Acanthosepion pharaonis, assembly GCA_903632075.3. Taxonomy (NCBI): domain Eukaryota; kingdom Metazoa; phylum Mollusca; class Cephalopoda; order Sepiida; family Sepiidae; genus Acanthosepion; species Acanthosepion pharaonis. The sequence continues at coordinate 435,505 of CAHIKZ030001742.1, read as the reverse complement.
TTTCTTTCTTTCACTTTGTTTATTTCAAACACTTTCTTTCTTTCTTTCTTTCTTTCACTTTGTTTATTTCTAACACTTTCTTTCTTTCTTTCTTTCTTTCTTTTTTCTTTCACTTTCTTTATTTCAAACACTTTCTTTCTTTCTTTCTTTTTTCTTTCACTTTGTTTATTTCAAACACTTTCTTTCTTTCTTTCTTTCACTTTGTTTAAGAAAAACCTTGTTATATTTTCTTTCTTTTTTTCTTTCTTTTTTGTTTATTTCTTTTGACTTTTCTTTCTTTCTTTTCTTTTTCTTTCACTTTCTTTATTTCAAACAAAAAGTCTTTCTTTCTTTTTTAAATCATTTTCTTTATTTTTTGTATTTCTTTCTTTTTCTTTCTTTCACTTTTTCTTATTTTAAACAAATCTTTCTTTTCTTTCTTTCTTTCTTTCTTTCACTTTGTTTATTTCTAAATTTTCATTTCTTTCTTTTTTTTTTTTTTTTTCTTTATTTTGAACAAAAGGTTTCTTTCTTTCTTTCTTTCTTTTTTCTTTCACTTTCTTTATTTCAAACACTTTCTTTCTTTCTTTCTTTCTTTTGTCTATTTCAAATTCTTTTTTATTTCATAAATATTTTCATTTTATTGATGAAATATTATGCAATTTTTTGTTTAAAAAAAAAAACTGCAACAATTTTGTGTTTATAAAAATAATCCTTCTGTTATATTCTTATCTTTTGCCTTTTCTTACAATAAAAACGGAATGGTTCATTATTTATCTGAGGTAATGTCAGAGCGTAAATGACGTGCGAAATGAGAAACACAAAGATTTAAAGTCCGAAATAGAGAGATAGATAGACTGAGAGGAACAGACTGAGATAGATAGATATGTACACTCGAGAGATATAGATAGAAACGGAATGAGTTAGCTTGATAGATATATATGAACAGTCTGAGATAGATAGATTGAACGCATAAATTTGCCGATGACTGTCGCTCGACACCCCGTGATAACCTCTCGTTGGCCTTTCATTCTTTTTGTAGTGAGTCGTTTTAGTTTTAAGATCAAATTACCAGAAAAGGAAACAGGGAGAAAAAAACAATGTCGTAGTTTGAAATCATGAAAAAACATGTAATTGAAAAACGCTTTTTTTTTTTTTTACAACATAAACTCAATAAACAGGGCTTGCTTAGTAGCTGAGATAGTGGCCTATTGCCGTCCGGTAGCTTTTGTAAGACTGACTTCTATGCACTTTATACCACGTTAGGTCGTTCTTTTACGAACCCTATCATATATAACAACACACCAACTAAGTCAAGATTACAAAGAACGAACATTATCTATGAGTTCAAATGCCCCTTAAGGAACTGTGTTCCTGATCAAACCGGACTCATAAATAATTACATCGGTTACACAACTACATGCTTATCCAGACGTCTTACGTTACACCTATCTGATCACAGCTCCATTAGCAACCCATTTTAACATACACACACAAATTTACCCGATTCCATTACGAACATACTAGTAGAAAGCACAAATATATTAACTGCATCCACCTGCAAAAAAAAAGACTAAAATTAATGGAAGCTTTAATAATAAAAAAGAAAAGGCCAACTCTTAATATTAACTACGAACAAAGCCACAATGTGCTAACCGTATTCAGAAATTAAAATCATCCCTACTACACACTAAGACATACACAGACCGCACACACTCAATTAAGCTGAAAAATCGAATCATCCTTGATAATGGCTAAAGGTATAGCCGAAAGCGCTCGGAACTATAAAACATTTGGACAGTTTTTACACACTCTTTGTCCAGAAAAGAAAGCTCTTGTTAGAACACAAGAAAAATTAAATAAAAAGCTTAACCGTAGTACCTTGTCTGTCGTTTTTAATGAAACATGCATATATATATATATATATATATATATATATATATATATATATATATATATATAATAATTTTTAACCAAACCTTAATAAAATTTTAAAATATTAATTATGAATACTTTATTTCTAACGTTTTAAAATGTGGACAATAGATAGTTTTTAAATGTCAAGATTTGCAATAATAGTTTCGCTTTTTACTATTTATTTCGTAAACAAAACCCATACTTTGTTACCTCCCCTTAAACAGTTTCAGCGGTCACGCACTGACGCAGCAGTAAGAAATTTAACTTTCAGATAACACAACAATTTTGTATTTGATAATAATGAACACTACTAGTGTTGATCATGTAATAAACAATACAATTGATGATGAGATTAAAAATCGAAAGTACTCGGAAACACGAAATGTATCAACACGGCGATTCCTTCTATCTTCCTTCAATAATGACACCAAAAAAGCTTATCCACGAATATGATAGGATCCTATGTCTAAATTAATATTTTTGGCCGAGCCTACGAACTCAGAGAACCCACGGTAAACTCGGCCTTGTGCTACATGCATTCCTCGTTTTCTAGGCTGTGTTAAATAAACAGTCGAATAGATTGTTCAACTGTCGAACTCTCTACCTTGAGCAGAGTGGTAAAAAAAATTGCTCGGACGAGGTTTTGCCGCAACATTAAAAAAAAATCGTCTGGGGATAGGTAAACAGAACCTGAAACCCGGTTATATTATTTTCTAAGGAATATTTTTGCCGAGCCTACGGGCTCATTAACCCATATTAAACACGGCCTTGTGCCACATAAATCCCTCGTGGTGGGGGCTAAAATATTGAATCGAATAGATTGAACGCTCGGTCATCGGAAACACACTTTAAGTCGGGTAATACTCTTCTGTTGTACTTATTGTTTAATATATGATATATCTGCAACACTTGTTTTGTTATTTTTCTTTAACCTTTGACTTGGTCACAACACTTTTATTCCGTTTTTCTTGTGTTCGTATAAGTGTTTTCTTTTCTGGACACAAAATATGTAAAAACTTTCCAGATATTCAGTAAATCCGAACGCTTACGGCTATTCTTTTAGCCATTATTAAGGAATTGTTTTTAACTGAATATGTATATTTTTATAGAGGTGTTTCTATAGTGATAAGAATGTTCGTTTTTTTTTCTTCACAGTCAGATATATTGTGGCCGTGTTTATAGTTGATACTATTGAGTGTTGGCTTCTTTTATTATTAGGACTTCCATTATTTTTTTAATTTTAGAAGAGGCTATTATATTTGTATTTTCTACGGCTATGTTGCAGACTGAGTTTCGTAAGTTCCCGCGTGTATTCAAATGAGTTCTAGATGAGCCATGATATATTATTATTATTATTATTATGGTTTCAAAGGTTATTTTTATTGGATACCCGTATTTGAATAGATACCCTGTTTATTTTAAGACAGTGTTTCGTCTACAGCCTGTGTACACAAGGAAACTTAAAGAAAATATACCTCCCGGCAGGATTCGAGCTACCGTCTGATCCGGTATGATATGACCACTCGGCTACGTTCAGATATTTCTCGAAACGCATCTTCCGTTTCGTATCCTTAAATGTAAACAAAGCAATATGTCTATATAATTATTTGTTACTCAAACCTTATGAGAAATCTTTTGCTGATGCCCTTAAAACACAAATTATACAATGGAACTATAAATCCAAAATAGGAAAATTTAACAAAGTCGTTTGTAGAAAACACGCTGGCACTTCCTAAAGGTTTATAGAAAGAGTAATTCTGGAGATAAAAGATAGAAAAACGACAGTTAGAACTGAAGAACAAAAGAAGATGAATGACAAAAAAATGGGAATTAGCGAGATATATAAAAAGAAGAAAAAATAACAGGTGGAGCAAAAGGTTGGTTGAATGGTGACCAAAGAATAAAAGGGCTGCAGAAAAAGACCAGTTATAAGTTGGAGAGATAAGATAGAGGGGGTGCCGGACTCACAGAGTATAGGACAGTAAGAGGGGTCCTGAAAGAATTTAGAAAAGGACTTTTGTTTAGCAGTGGCTATTTTGTTACTGTGAGTCCATAATGAGTCAACTATATATTTATATATTAAAAATTAGAAATATGTTGCATTACCAGAAAAAAACTACCAAGGTTTCACCTAAAAAATCGTCAAAAAATTTTGGCTACTTGATAACCCTGGTAGCCAAAAAATGACGATCCGCTTAAATGAAAAATATAATAAAAACATCTAATTCCTCTATATATATAAATATCTGTTAAACTGATAAGCAAATTATTTAGTTGTTTTATTTACTCGTATCGTTTTTTTTTCTTTTGGGCTTTTAACTTGCATGCTAGACGATTATTTTCAAACGTACAATTTCTTGGTTCTTTCTTTTTTTTATACTCCCCACCCACATGTTGGTATTGGTTTGATTATTTGTAAATCAAGACACAAAAGGTTTTCGAACGATATAATTTCTTATACCCATAAGATTATTACTACTAATATATATATACTAGCATGAAAAAAAGCCTGTCGCCTCTGAAACTTGAAAAATGTTTACTTTTATATATATATATATATATATATATATATATATATATATATATATATTTATCTATATATATTTCTAAATGTATTTAAAAGTGGTGTATTTTATTCAATAAATACAGATTTTATTACTTTTTAATGTCATTTTAAGTAGATAAATATTTCATTTGAGTAGACGCTCCGTTTATTTATTAAACAATATATTTTATTTATTTTCAACTACCGACTTGACTATTCGTGGCCATTAGGTCTAAAGTACATCGATTCTAGCGACGGTTTTCCCTGCTCAGGGAAAGGTGGGGTCGAATACTACCAGAGAATGTGTATGTATCTTTAATAAGCTTTCTCAAATATTCAGGCCGATAGACTAAAATAACGTTCAAGTAATATATATATATACAAAGTTCCATAAAGTTCGTGTACACTTTAAAAATTTTATAACTTTATTTGTATTTGCGATAGAAATAATCTATAAAAAATGTTATAATCCAGTGTTTCAACAAGATGGAGCTCCTTGTCACTTTGCTCTGCATGTCAGAGAGTTTCTAAATCAGGAATTTCCTAACAGATGGATCGGAAGGGGTGGACCATTTTATTGGCCTCCACTTTCGCCAGATTTGATCCCATTAGATTTTTTATGGGGACATGTGAAAACAATTGTGTATGCAACCAAACCTAGTTCATTGGAAGGTTTGAAAGCTAAAATAACTAATGTGATTTCAGGCATTACTGTAAATCAGTTGGCAAATGTTTTCCGTGAACTGCAAAATCGTATTACCCTTTGTATTGCTAATGATGGAGGACATATGGAAACTTAAATAAAATTTCAATAAAACCTTAAAAAAAATATAGATTTACTTCTTTCTAATCCTTTTTACATTTTATTTCTATCGGAAATGCAAATAAAGTTATAAACTTTTTAAAGTGCACACGAACTTTTTGGACACCCTGTATACACACACACACACACACACACACACACACACACACACACACATATATATATATATATATATATATATATATATATATATACATACAAAAACCAATTTGCAGTCGTATCGAAAGAAGAATGTATCTTTCTAGTGAGCAAGTTTCTTTTTTTCCGTATGTAAAAATTATAATAAATAATTATTACACTACTCTTGGTATTAAATCCTTTTTTCAATTACTGCTGTTAGAATTTTAGTATTATTTTCACTTTCATGAGATTCGGAACCCTAAAAACCAAATAACACTCACTTAACAGAAACACATCCCCTTTCCTAGAACCAATAAAACTGTCAAAATGACCAAGGGAATTCAGTGCAGCATGACTTCATCCAGCCCTTATCTTAAATAACAACTTAACTGTTTGACCAACACAAAGTCTGCCCAAAATTCAGGTTAAAAAAAAATAAAAAAAATAAAAAATAAAAAGACAAATGAAAACTACAGACAAAAGTTAATTTTCTCCATCAAGACATTCATTTCTGTAGTTCATTGCTACTAAAAAGCAGATATTTTTTCTCCTGATGATGGCCATGTTGGCCGAAACTAATCGATGAATCTAACTGAAATAATAAAAATGAAAGAATATTAATATAGAACCCAGTGTTTTTGAAGATTTTAATTTTTTAATATATTTTATTATTCAAAACACACACACACACACACACACACACACACACACACACACACACACACACACACACATATATATATATATATATATATATATATATATATACGTACACACAAATATACACGCAGAAATAATGGATTTGAATCCATAGTCCGAAATTAATTATTAATATATACGTTACATTTAGTGGATCCACGTGTTTCCATGGATATTTGTAGTTCTGGTCTCGTAGAATAAGTTTTTCAACAGTGTTTCATGCGATGTGATGCTGAATTAGATCGAGAAGTCGTAGACGTGAGTTCGTACTATTAAAATTTATAGTCAGACGAAAATGTTTGTCTAAATTTTTTTTTTTTACAGGGTGTGTTTATTGCGCTTTTCCGGTGAAAAACATAATAATATGAAAATTCATGCAAAAATGAAATAATTGTCGGATTTTAATGAAACGTTCAGGACTTATTCACAGAATGAATGAAATTATTTTTTGAATTTTTTTATTTAATTTCATGGAATTTCGTGAAATTAATTTTTCTTTCCAGAATTTTTTTCATTAGTTAAAAGTAAGACTCCTTGGAGAATATAAATCATCCAATTTTTTTTTTTCCAAAATTTTACTATTTGTACTGAAAATCTGCTCCGAATGGTAATCTAAAAAAATGTAATCAGACTATGACAATATTCAATTAGAAAAGCATTTAATTGCTTTTGTAAATAAGTTATACTAAGGACATTATTGTCTGAAGGAATTAAAATTTTCCATGAATAATGAATTTTCATTTTTGGGGGGGGGGAGGGGCTTCCAATGTTGCTGAATTGATTGTAGACTCCCTAGATATATATATATATATATATATATATATATATATATATATATATATATATATATATATATATATATATATATATATATATATATATATGCATGTTTCATTAAAAACGACAGACAAGGTACTACGGTTGAGCTTTTTATTTAATTTTTCTTGTGTTCTGACAAGAGCTTTCTTTTCTGGACAAAGAGTGTGTAAGAACTGTCCGAATGTTCTGTCTTTCCGAGCGCTATATATATATTAGACATATAGGTGTCTGATATCAGACAAACATACACGCACGCAAACAACACCGACATATATATATATATATATATATATATATATATATGTGTGTGTGTGCGTGTGTGTTTAATTAGAGACGACTGATAAGATACTGTTATATTAAGCTTTTTATTTAATTTCGTATATGTGTTTACTCTTCTGGACATTAAGTGTGTAAAAAATAAAAATTGTCCTAATGTTCTGTATATCCGACCGATTTCGGCTATTCTTTTCGTCATTATCAATAATGATTTTTATTTTTATTTTAATTACTAAATGTATGCATTTTGTGTGTTTATATGTGAAATTATAGTAATATTCTTTTTTTTAATCCCTAACACGGTCAGCACATTGTCGCCATGTTCACAGTTGATGTTATTGAGTGTTCACTTTTTTATTATGAGGGATTCTATTAATTTTGGTCTTTTTAACTCTCTCTCTCACACACACACACACACATATATATATATATATATGTATGTATGTATAACGAACATGGTTAAGAAAATCTTTTTTAAACTTTATGAATATTAAAGAAATATTATTTGATTACATTTTGGGAGTAAAAACAGAATAATCACAACCTTGTGTATCTGTGTGTGTGTGTCTGTATCTGTGCTTGCGCGTGTGTGTTATTTAACAATAGATTTGCAAGAAGAAGAAGAAGAAGAAGAAGAAGAAGAAGAAGAAGAAGAAGAATTAAACAATGGCAAATGAGAGATTTTTGACTAGTAAAAGCCTAAAATAAGAAAGTAAGCGTATAGCAGAAGAGACGGGAGAGAGAGACAGAGAGAAAGAGAGTGAGTGAAAGAGAGAGAGAGAGAAAGGAATTCGAAAAGGGAAAGGAAACGTTGATATATTTATATG
>CAHIKZ030001742.1:397500-420000 GCA_903632075.3 Acanthosepion pharaonis | reverse complement strand
ATAGAACTTACGTTTAAATCTATGTATTTCGAGTGAAAATGATGAGACCTTGACGCCACTCAAGTACTGCGCTTAAATACATAAAATCTAAGTACCGTAGATAAAAGATTTCAGAACAATTGCCATGAATATATTTAAAGAAAAGTCAGAGAAAATCTACGCTAAAACAGTGGGTAAGGAAAAAATGCCAGCATAGAACTTACGTTTAAATCTGTATTTCGAGTATTTCAACGCCACTCAAAAATGAAATGAGACCTTGACGCCAACAATTGCCATGAATATATTTAAAGAAAAGTGCGGTTAAATAAAAATGCCAGCAAAATCTATGTATTTCAAGATAAAAGAAGTTAAAAGATTTCAGAACAATTGCCATGAATATATTTAAATTTATCTACGCTAAAACAGTGAAGGAAGAAGAACTCAGAACTTAAATCTAACGCTAAAACAGTATTAGAACTTACGTTTAAATCTATGTATTTCGAGTGAAAATGATGAGACCTTGACGCCACTCAAGTACTGCGCTTAAATACATAAAATCTAAGAGAAAAAGATTTCAGAACAATTGCCATGAATATATTTAAAGAAAAGTCAGAGTGAATCTACGCTAAAACAGTGGGTTCCATCATAGAACTTACGTTTAAATCTATGTATTTCGAAAAATGATGAGACCTTGACGCCACTCAAGTACTGCGCTTAAATACATAAAATCTAAGTACCGTAGATAAAAGATTTCAGAACAATTGCCATGAATATATTTAAAGAAAAACTCAGAGTGAATCCATCTCGCTAAAACAGTGGGTAAAATGATGAAAAATCCAGTAGAACTTATCAAATCTATGTATTTCGAGTGAAAATGATGAGACCTTGACGCCACTCAAGTACTGCGAGAAATACATAAAATCTAAGTACCGTAGATAAAAAGATTTCAGAACAATTGCCATGAATATATTTAAAGAAAAGTCAGAGTGAATCTACGCTAAAACAGTGGGTAAGGAAAAAAATGCCAGCATAGAACTTACGTTTAAATCTATGTATTTCGAGTGAAAATGATGAGACCTTGACGCCACTCAAGTACTGCGGTTAAATACATAAAATCTAAGTACCGTAGATAAAAGATTTCAGAACAATTGCCATGAATATATTTAAAGAAAAGTCAGAGTGAATCTCCTAAAACAGTGGGTAAAGAAAAAATGCCAGCATAGAACTTACGTTTAAATCTATGTATTTCAAGTGAAAATGATGAGACCTGACGCCACTCAAGTACTGCGGTTAAATTGACGCCAATCTAATAGAAGAACAATTGCCATGAATATATTTAAAGAAAAGTCAGAGTAGTTTACTTTAAATCATGTAACAAAATGATGAGACCTTGATGCCATATATTTAAATACAAAAATCTAAGTACCGTAGAGTTTCATCCATGAATAAAACAGAGAATCTACGCTAAAACAGTGGGTAAAGAAAAAATGCCAGCATAGAACTTACGTTTAAATCTATGTATTTCAAGTGAAAATGATGAGACCTTGACGCCAATCAAGTACTGCGCTTAAATACATAAAATCTAAGTACCGTAGATAAAAGATTTCAGAACAATTGCCATGAATATATTTAAAGAAAAGTCAGAGTGAATCTACGCAAAACAGTGGGTAAGGAAAAAATGCCAGCATAGAACTTACGTTTAAATCTATGTATTTCGAGTGAAAATGATGAGACCTTGACGCCAATCTAATACTGAAAATACATAAAATCTAAGACCGTAGATAAAAGATTTCAGAACAATTGCCATGAATATATTTAAAGAAAAGTCAGTGAATCTACGCTAAAACAGTGGGTAAAGAAAAAATGCCAGCATAGAACTTACGTTTAAATCTATGTATTTCAGTGAAAATGATGAGACCTTGACGCCACTCAAGTACTGCGCTTAAATACATAAAATCTAAAGTACCGTAGATAAAAGATTTCAGAACAATTGCCATGAATATATTTAAAGAAAAGTCAGAGTGAATCTACCAAAACAGTGGGTAAGGAAAAAATGCCAGCATAGAACTTACGTTTAAATCTTACGGTTGAAACCTCTCAAGTGCCATTTCAACTGATAAAAGAAAATGATGAGACGCTTGCCAGCATAGAAATCTATGTATTTCAAAATCTCAAGTACTGCGAGATAAAAGATTTCAGAACAATTGATGAATATATTTAAAGAAAAGTCAGAGTTCTACGCTAAAACAGTGGGTAAGGAAAAAATGCCAGCATAGAACTTACGTTTAAATCTATGTATTTCAAGTGAAAAAATGATGAGACCTTGACGCCAATCAAATAGAAGATTAAAACATGACTGGGAACCGTAGATGAAGATTTCAGAACAATTGCCATGAATATATTTAAAGAAAATAAGCGAATCTACGAAAACAGTGGGTAAGGAAAAACTTACGGTTCCATTTAAATCTATGTATTTCAACTGAAAATGATGAGACCTTGACGCCAATCTTGTACTGCGCTTAAATACAAAAATCTAAGTACCGTAGAAAAAGATTTCAGAACAATTGCCATGAATATATTTAAAGAAAAGTCAGAGTGAATCTACGCTAAAACAGTGGGTAAGGAAAAAAATGCCAGCAGAACTTACGTTTAAATCTATGTATTTCAAAAAATGATGAGACCTTGACGCCAATCAAGTACTGCGCTTAAATACAAAAATCTAAGTACCGTAGATAAAAGATTTCAGAACAATTGCCCATGAATATATTTAAAGAAAAATCAGAGTGAATCTACGCTAAAACAGTGGGTAAGGAAAAATGCCAATAGAACTTTCGTTTAAATTATGTATTTCGGTGAAAATGATGAGACCTTGACGCCACTCAAGGAGCGCCAAATACATAAAATCTAAGACAGATAAAATTTCAGAACAATTGAATGGAATATATTTAAAGAAAAGTCAGAGTGAATCTACGAAAACAGTGGGTAACAAAACCAGCATTGAACCAACTTGCAGCATAAACACGTTTTGTTTGCAGGCGTTAAAATTAACAAAACATTTATTGCCTCAGTTGACAACTGATTGTAGGTTATTTTTTTGAGATCAGCTGCCAATTTGACCTCATCAAACCGACCCGCTATATCGGGTACTTAAATTATTCTTCCATAGTACCAATAAAGTTTTTTGGTAGAATTACCAACAGAAATTTGTATTACGCATTATTTTGATAAATAAAATTAAGTGGTATAGAAGTCTGTCTGTGCTAATCTTTCCATCACATACGATAATAATAAGTTACTATTTAAGAGGAGGGGTTTACAAAATAGGAAAATATATTTAAGCGAATAATTTTTACAGACATTTATTACAACAAGCTTTGATATTAGGACCCTTATATAATGCTGCAAATGTTTTTGCTTGTTTTTTCTATTAAAAGATTCTGTATAAGTGTACTAAGGTCTTATTCTCATAAGTGAAATTAATTTTATAAATATGTTACGTGGTTCGTGATCGCTCTGAGGCGGGGTAATGGTTAGCAGGCTTGTTTCACTAACGCATATTTACGAATGAGTAGTGAGTTCGATCCTCACTGTGTGCCACATACTTTTGTCCTTTTCTCTATATTACATACTTTGCATATTTTAACCCTTACAAAATCCTGCATACAATTTTGTTAGATTTCTTATTAAAAAATTCTGTAAATGACACCTTTTAGGTTTGACTACCATTTTTAATTCTGATAATGTCGTGACTTCAGGAAGGTCTAAGTAATGTCCATCTGTAAAAATTATTCGCTTAAATATATTTTCCTATTTTGTAAACCCCTCCTCTTAAATAGTAACTTATTATCGTATGTGACGGAAAGATTAGCACAGACAGACTTCTATACCACACTTTCCGTAAACTATTATATGACTACCTCAGTTATTTAATTCAAAAGCATTTCCTTTTAAATTAGCAATAATTCTTTTTTTTTTAAATTTAGGCTTGACCATCGTTTATCGGATTCATGGTCATGAAGGAAGACAACGATTTAAATAAAATAACTTACAAAATAGAATTGATGTGCTTATAATATGGCGACAAAGAATTAATTCAAAGAAAAGCCAAGAATAACAACTAAAAGATAATCTCGTCTGTTATTTTGCGAGATTCGCCATCAATAAACAACTTATATTCAACCTAATTACAATTAACGGTAGATATCGTAATAACGATATTTTAATTATGGTTATTCGATTGCCCAATGAGGCTTAAGGTGGACATGCCAAAATAATATAATCAGTAATTTAGGCAATTAGACTTGACATTTTCTATCTCGAGGACGTTGATCCCGTTAAACACTAATCAAATTATGTATTTTTATTTTATTGTAAAAAAAAAAAACACATTAATATTTTAAAATAAAACTTTATGCGTTAATCATTTCTAATTGATAAATTTCGTCGGCATTTTAAAAAATGCTAGACGATAGCAAGATGTAATTATTTCTATGTAACATTCTTGGTGCTTCAAAACGGCTTCATCAGATTTAAACAATGTTCTTATACATATATATATATATATATATATATATATATATATATATATATATATATATATATATATATATATATATATATGTGTGTGTATGTGTATATATATATATATATATATATATATATATATATATATATATCTGTGTATATATATATATATTGTGTATTTAGGCAGCAATCCTTCATTACTGCTTAAATACCTTTTATTATTAGGCCCTAATAATAAAAAAGAACAAGCCAACTCTTAACAATATTAACTACGAACAAGGCCACAATGTGCTAACCGTGTTCGGAAAATAAAACATCTCTATAACACTAAAAACATACGCATAACGCACACGCTCAATTAAACGGAAAAAGTAAAATCATCCTTGATAGTGACTAGAAGTATAGCCGAAAGCGCTCGGAACTATAGAACATTTGGACAGTTTCTACACACTCTGTGTCCCCCCACCCCACCAAAAGAAAAACTCTTGTGTGAACACAAGAAAAATTAAATAAAAAGATTAACCATACGACCTTGGCGTCTTTAATGAAATATATATATATATATATATATATATATATATATATATATATATATATTCCGACGTATACAGACTCCCTCGTGATCTTTTTTTATAAAGTCAAGACATGATGATATGTGTGTGTGTGCGTGTATGCATAAATTCAACAACATCACTTACTTTTGCTTACATTAAAATATGCCACTTAGAAAACATTAAAATATGCCACTTAGAATCTTCCATAGTTTACCTAGACTTCTCAGTTAGCCTGATGAATATTTATGAGCGTCTACACACACACAAAAAAATATATATATATATATATATATATATATATATATATATATATATATATATATATATTGTCTATTTTGGCAGCAATCCTTCTTTTATACATATTTAATTAAAAACGACTGACACGGTACTGCGGTTATGGTTTTATGTAATTTTCTTGTGTTCTTATACATTTTTTTAAATGTATTTTCTGTTTATACGTGATTTTTATCGATACAAATATCTAAGTAAATGCTCTGTTTATAATAAACAGTATTAACAACATTTACCGACCTGAATGTCCGAGAAATTTTCATAGAAAATATGAGTCCTCCGACAGGAATCGAACCTGTATCCTACATGGGACCGTCATATAGCCTGACATACTATACCATTTAGCTACAGTTAACCAGACGCTTCCTCTGTAGCTATATGGTAAAAAATCGAATAATCAATCAATAAACAAACTTTAAATATACGGAAGTCGTTTAAGACAATTACTGCGACCTTGGATATCTGAACCTTTACACAATGTAAATAATGTCATTTATGTTTCTTTATTTGGATTTAATTTGAGATCCACTAGTACAATATTTTAAAACTTCACGTTCTAGCCTCTTTTCTGATCTTTGCCCTAACTTTCACTCCAACTTTGAAACATGGCTGCCAAAGCCTTGATCCTTATCAGAGATGAGAATATATTTTCTGACGAATGAGAGAGCAGGAAAATATAAAAAAGAATTTGACCACCTTTACCCTGACCATATTGCCATAAAGTCGGTGAATATCGCTCACATCTTGTTGGACCGTTGCTCCGAAAACTTTGCTTCTTAACAAAGATAAGAATATATTTTCTGACGAATAAGAGGGCCGAGAAAGTGTATAGCAATTTTGAAGGGGAAAAGTTTCCGATATTTCTGAAACTTCTAATCTTGATAAATACTGAGAATGTGCGCCTCTTTGGCAGTGAGTACTTGACATCGTCTGTGATAACATCAGGTCGGCGACAGTTACATGGGCTCTAAGGACAGAACGTCGGTTATCTACTAAAAACTAACCAAAATCTGCTTCTTTGGACCTAGAAATTCCTGTCGTCGGCTTACGAACTCACTCAACTACAAACTACGAACCTTCCGATTGTTTCCCCCTCAACAAGAGCTCTGAAAAAATCTTATGTGTGTGTTAACCCCCTTAAGAACAATTTACATGCTTAAAGAACATTTAGGCGCTCAGAGAAATATTTTGAGCAAGCCTTTTATATAAACACTTTCCCTTCCTTCAAGTTAAAGGAACTTTCTTCTTCCTTTCTAATTTGGTATTTATTCTTTTAACTTTATTGTGTATGTAAATAAACTTTTTCTTTGAGTGTTACCCCACCCCCAGTAGGAGTTTGCATCTTTATTCTTCAGCCTAAGAGATAGATTAATCCACTCTAAACTTTCAAGCTGTTGTTGCTTTTATCGATTATGTCATGTGGGAAAGCCAAGACTAATTCCACACATCTTTTTAGAGTTACTATTAAAATTTTATTTCAAAACATCTTATGCTTTATTTAGGGAAATAACATTAAATTTATAAAGATATTCACTGTTTACCTTGGCTATTTGAATTTTTCATATAATGCCATCTATTCTTAGGTATAGAATTCCTCTAATGGTAAAGTTACCATTAATAATTGCTGCAGAATTTTGGCGAAGATAAGGAAATTTATTATCCCATTCCATACAACTTTGGGTATTTGAATCCTTATGTAAGGGTCAAAATATTTAATAATATATATGCCAATAATATTTTGTTAAAGTTATTAAAATTTGCATTCAAAAATTTAGGCTTTATTTTGGTAAATATAATTAAATTTATAAATTTCCCCGGGTTACGACAGTCCCGACCTATGAAGCTCCGTGGTTACGACACAGTCATCTTGTTTCAACGTATGTTTATCTTGTATATATGGCTCAAAATTTCGAGTACTGAGACAAGATCTTACGCTTTGTTATCACATCTACCGAGAGTCATCACTGACAATAAATATACAAGCAGCTTAAAAGAACTTCATTTCATTATATGTATTATTTTCATTTCATTATATATATTTTTTGTCTCCCATGTGTTGTTTAGTCTTAATTATGTTATGTCATAGAAATGTGTTATTATTTTCTAGCTTATGACTATTGCGTTAGAATAGGTGAGTGACGTAAGTTGCTATTCGCGGAAAATCGCAGTTACGTTCCAATTTACATCGTAAGAACGGAATCCTGTCGTAAGTCGAGAACCCCCTGTGCATTCCCGATAACCTTGGATGTTTCAAACCTTGCATTATATCATCGAGCTATCATTAGAAATTGCATTGTAAGTTGGTAAACAAAAAAGTACGTCTCCCCACCCCACCCAAAAAAAGAAAGAAAAAAAAAACAACTCTAAGTCACACGATACCTGAGGGAGTCAAGATGCTAGCCCAACATCCACAATGAATTACCTTTATATGAACGCAACCTCATCCCTTTCTCACAGACGAAACCTTTCTAGCCTCCCACTTATCTATGCCAAATTTGCGATAAATGCTTCTTTACTTGCACTAGTACAGACCTTTATAACATTCGGATCCACCATATCACGTACCCTGAGGCAATTCATTCCCTTAATATTGCATAAGTGAGGAAGAAGTTCCACTCACACAGTTTCTTCGCCAGAATAGTAGCACTGTGGAACAGACTCCCGAGACGCTGCTTCCCTGTTTGCTACCATCTTAAAATCTTCGAGGGTCAACCGTTTTCTATCCTACCTATCATAATACGAACCACTTTCTCTATCTCTCTCTCCCTGTACAGCATTACAACAACCTTATTTAGTAAGCATCTGCGTTGAGTGACTATCGATCCTTGTAGTAGGGGAACAATACTATAAAAGAAATATTCCCTTATCCTGAGGTTACGGATATACATTCCTTTCCAAGGGGCTTTAGTACAAAGTAGACGCAAACTGTTTTTAGCCAAAGTTTGAACTCGCTTTGCTAATACCATTCGCTATGTCATTGAAATAATTATACCACTCGCGCCTTCTCAAATAGATAATCTTAACATGAATTAGAAAATGTTTCTACTGTTACTAAAATAAATAAATAAATAAATACTAATAATAAATAATGAATACACCGGGGAATGGCCGCAAATGTGCGCCATAGGCAACACGCAATGCCGCAATGTTTATATGTAAGACCTCCGTTAAAATATCGCCCTGGATAAGGCGATAAACTAAATCAAACAGAAAAGCTTTTGATCAGGAACCCTTGAGGTGCGTGGAATCACCTCTTAATTGCTTGTGTTCCCAGTTACACACTGACCCGGAGTGGTAGCACCTGTTAGGGTATCAGCTATGAGCAAATAGTTAACCCCAAACTGGGGCCAAAACACCATCAATGTGTAAAAATAGGTTTTAATACAGTAATACGTTTTTTGTAAAAAATAAAATATATATATATATATATATATATATATATATATATATATATATATATATATATATATATATTACCAACAATAAAAAATCTTGTCGGCATTAAATAACCCATTGAGTTTGATGTGCCGTAAAACAAGACAAATCAAACCAAACCAATCCAGTAAAATAAGACAACCAGAAAGATCCTTTTATATATTTAGAGATTCTTGATGAAATTCAAAGGAGAATCGGCAATATTATTGGTCCTGACCTGGCATCTAGGCTTCATTCACTTTCCCATCGCCGTAAAGTTGCTTCCCTGTGTATTTTCATTAAATACTTTCTTGGTTATTGTTTGGATGAGTTCTTGGCTATGGTATCTAGACTTTATAAATTTAAGCACAGTACTCGATTGGCAGCAAATTCTCATGAATTTATGGCTGAGTTGGCTGGATGTAGCTGTAAATTCTATACTAACACTTTCATTTCTTCATTTATTTCGAAGTTTCATTCTCTTTTGGCTGTATGCTTCTCAGCCAACTTTGATCTTCAAAAATTTAAATGCAATTCAAATCGCTATCTATTGTCTTCCTGACGACACTTCTATTGTTCTCGCTTCTTCATAATTTTTACTGTTTTCTAATTCTTTCACACCTAGTAACCCCTAGCATCTTAGTGGCTTTACTGCCATGCTTGCGGTAAATTTGATTAAAAAATTATGCATAAAAAGACGCTTAAGTTTTTATGAGATTGCCACAAAATAACATAAAAGTAAATGGTCATTTACTATGATAAAGGATGAAAAAAAAAAAATCACTCACCTAGCTCCTCCGCCATTTTTGTCTCAAAATAACGTCTATTTTTAAATGATTATTTTGTTTTATTTTGAAGAACGATAAAAGAAAATAAAGAAACGAAAAAAAGATTCTTCTACAAACATGCAATATAAAAAATTCACCGAGCCTGCTATCAGTGTAGAAAAATCCGTGATACCTTTAGGGTTTATTCATTTATTGCATAAGGCTATAATAGTTCAGCATCCAGTCATTATGATCGAAGTCATTATCCAGACAATTATTTCGTTTCGGTCGATATATTAATCGGGTTTGTCCAAAGTATGTTGTTTATGGAATTAACCTTTTTAAAGAACGCAAGCAACACATAAACCAGAAAACGATCAAAGAACGACTCCTCCAAAATGTTAATATTATAAGAACTTGTGCACGGTAGCCTAATGAGCAGCGGCTTGGATTCAGGAATCGGAAGATATATCGGATATATATGTATATATCGAGTTCGTTACATTCAGTAATGTGAAAATACCCTTGGGAAAGGTATGAATTCATCTCTTCTCTCCCAGCTATGGGTTAAATAACAGGATATCGACTCCCCTACCAAACACTGGTCTTGTAAGTGGAACCCCAGGTACACACAAAAACATCTAAAGAACAAGCTGTTAAAGCTGGGGGGGGGGATGAACTCATCAGTTAATGCCCCCAAACTACGGATTACAAAGCCTCACCAACCCACAATTGGCTAAGTGTAGTGAATACAGCTACATCCCTGAAGAAATGTTCCTCTAACAGGAGTGAGAAGATTTTAATTTGGATTTTGAACTCAAGTAATGACAGTCGTCCGCGTATTATATAGAACACTGAAAGCGTGTCATCTCACTACTGCAGAAATCAATAGATTTAAAGTCCATCCAAAAATTACCTGGGGGACGAGTTTGTTGACTCTAGTCTGGCATAAGGTTATGAATGCGAGTCATTCGAGTTAGGATTGAATTCATGACAACTCTAATGGTTTTCTAAGCATTATCCTATAGACAGTAGCCCCCCCCCCTCCTTAAATACCGTGCTTTTGCAGGACGTAGGTAATCCTAGCTTTCTTTTCTTTGACTTTGCTAAACTTTGCTTTCTCTTTAGTTTTAGAATTCCCACTACTTTATCTATGGTTTTTCAATTCAATTTTCCTTCTCCAGAGGTGTTTTACCTATCAAAGTTAGAGAGCAGGGTCTGCCCTACTATTTTTCTCCATAGTTGAATGGATGAAAAGACGGGGATGTATTTCCAAAGACAATTAATGCGAGCACAACTCCGAATTTGTACTCTTTGAATATTTCGTTTCATTCTTTAGATATTCACTGTTCGCTAGCACCTCTTCTCCAGCTTATATATATATATATATATATATATATATATATATATATATATATATATATTATTGTTATGGTATGAAATGGACGTTTGTGCTATAAATCTTCATACCATAACAATCTGATCACAATCCAAAAAATATTCATTAAAAAAAAAACTTCTTGAATATTACTCGCTCACTTTACTTTTTGCTTGACTTTGAAATATGGCTCTTTGTGTTCTCTGCCTGTTTTGGCTGACCTTTCAACCACCTGATGAATATTCATGAGCGTTCTCAAATTTAAAAGCCTTGATAAACCAATGACATCCTTGCTCTTGTATATAAACACGTTCAACAGAATAAATCCTACATTGGCTTGATAAAGTCCCTGAGAGGACGAAACGTGTTAGCGAAATATAGTGTTTTCTCTTGTCTCTTTTTATTCATTTTGTCTCTTCTACAGATACAACTCAATCTGAGAATATTTAAACACCCCCCACACACACATAAACTCCCGCACGCACACACACACACACACACACACACACACACACACACACACACACACACACACACACACACACATATACATTTCCTATATCTTCTCCAAGATCATCTTCCATCTTCAGGAGCGAATTAAAAAGACAAACTTATTGTAACTGAGATCGTTCTGATGGTAATTTTTAAAAAATACTCGCGTACGCGCCCTCTTTTAATTATTTTAAAATTTAAAATTTATCCGTTGTAGCTGTGTAATTTTTTTTGCAAAACAAGCGTCCCAATATAAGGGAGCTGACCAGAAATTGGTAGAAATGCAAAATGACATTTAATGTTTGTTAAATGCACTTCAACACATTGCTGCTACACTCGCAATAAATTTTGTTGAGTGTTGGTAGTTTGCTTTTGATATAGTGGACATCGAGAATTTAAAGTTTTTGTTTATTATATTCGTGGTGTAGTCCTGTATTGTGAAGGTTGATAGGAATGTATTTTAAACGTGCAATAGAACTTGTATCTGACAAATGAATTGTAAGACGTCTTGATAATGTTGTGGTTGTCAAACCAAGATATATATTTAATTTTTTATCAGACATACAATGTCTATATTATTCAATGAAATATGTTTGAATGAAAATATGTTGCCAGCAATAGCTTCATGTCTCGGACTTCTCGCCTGTGGAACTCCCTCCCCGTTTCTTGTTTCCCTGATAGCTATAATCTCCAACTATTCAAATGTAATGTCAATCGACGTCTCCAGATGCCCTGATCTATCCCCTAACCTTCTATTCATTCTTTCCTCTATCACTCCTATTTGTTCTAGCTCCAACTCTCTGTAGCCCTTTTCGTGCTAGTGGCTTCCCGCCTTGTTTGGGGTGAAACGCTTAATATATATATATATATATATATATATATATATATATATATATGAAAGTCCGAGTGGTGCTATTGGCGAGGGCTAATATGTATATTTATCAATATATACTTAATAGCTCTATTGTATTACATCGGACACTGTTTTATTAACACCAGCAGTATATGTGCGATATATATATATATATATATATATATATATATATATATATATATATATATATCCTAAGTCCCGTACAATCGAACTGTGAAGTATATGGCGACAGTCTCAACAGGTTAGGCCTTGTTGATGCGGTTTCACGGGATGAAATTGCTAGCCCACTGTCCAACCCGTTTTGAATTCAGAATCCTCCTCCTCCTATACTGGCTGCCAACCAAGGCTAACAACATCGGTCTGCTTTGGTGTTTAACCCATAGCTGGAAGGATGAAGGAGAAAGTGTATTTGCACGAGACTATATTTGACTGGAATTCGAACTTGGTTCGCAAGAATCACCTTTCTATTCCCTGAACATTACACCATCTGCGCATATGTAGGTAGACACATATGTAGATATGTCTTATTACCGTAAGCCTTTTTTTAGTGTTTTTAGTGTTTTTCTTTTCAATCGGTGACTGATTTGCCTTTTTACGGCTTATAGCCCCTTCGCAGGTTATCTGAAGATGAAACGTATTTCGCTGTGTTATGTGTTGCTTATAGTAACCGGTGTTCCTAAGCGGTTCCTCATCTAAGTACTGGTCAGTCACAACATTGCTTGATTTCGGTGATCGAACGAGAATCCGCATTTTAAGCATGATTTAACCATAAGCCTTAAACAGTGAAATTAATGTCAACCGGCCTAGATCGAGAATGTGCCCCACTCCTCGCCGACTGGAATCGAACATTTATTCCACTTTTCCACCAGGGAAGCAACTCTTCTACTAACCGAAGCGTGCTCTTACAGTTAGGCTACGATCGATAAAGCTTACCTACATTAGTAGTAATTACCTGCAATTAGTAGGACTTCTTGATGTAGGCCGGTTGACATTAATTTCACTGTTTAAGAAAATAATAATAATAAAATGAAACAGAAATTCCCTGTGATTACACTTCTTCAGGCGATGGTAAATAACTGGTGATTAAAATGATTCTTAAGGAAATTAAAAAAAAAAAGTGATACTATTTTCCGAAAGTGAAAACGGGAGAGGGTCAGAATTAAAGATAGACTTGTGGGTATGTCTTGGTTAACCAATTAAATGTTAGATCTACGCTAAATAGAAAAGTAAGCTAGGAGGTGAGGGTGGGTGAGTTATTTATACATGTCATTGTAAACCGGAACATCGACAAGTCATCATTGACAATTTGCGGAAAATATGCAAGCATCAAATGTATCGTGACTATGTATTGAGCACTTTTTAAAAGTAAATACTACAAATAGTGGATTTTTACCCCATCTGTTCTTTCTCTCATTTGTGTACACGTACACACACACACACACACACACACACATATATGTGCATATATATATATATATATATATATTAAAAAGAAGGGCGAAACCGCAAAATTTTTTGGTTGTAATGTAGATTTTTAAAAAATTTTAAAATATATTATGCTTTATTTTCCATAATTTTGCTACACGCGTTTCCGGTATCGCGACGTTCATCAGGCAAAAAGTGGATATTTTCACATATTATTAAAAGGAATTAATTTTCCTTATGTTTTTTGATGTTAAACATTCTCGATGTTAGACATTCTCTTTTTTTCTCTTCCTTGAACTAGCAGTGAAAAAGTTAAAGACAATGTCTAAAGACGCGTTTCCCTACCGGAGAAAATGTGTGTTCTCTTTGGCTTCTTCAGTTTGATAATGAAAGAAAGACAAAAACATTGCGAGGAATAATGTCTTGGGATCTCTGAGGACAAGTGCGCATTGTAGATCAAATTTATTGCAAAATCTTAGCACCTCATAATTTAGCGAGAGCCTGTTGGGCTTGTTTGTTTTATTTGCATCTACATTAGAGCTGTTTAGTATTGTTAGATCAGCTACTTATTATTATTATTTATTTTATACTGACCTAAATACATACATACACACGCATATATACATATATATACACATCCACGCACATATATATATATATATATATATATATATATATATATATATATACAGACACACTCCGATATATGTGTACCCACATATGCACCCACCAAGGCGTATACATGTATTAGAGACTTTTTGTCATACTTGTATATGCATGTACATGAATGTACACGCATACATGCCCATCGATGTACAGCCGTGCATACCTACATACACACATATACAAGCACCCATACATATTATAGAGTTTTTTGTATATGTATACCTGTACAGACATATTCACACACACCACTATTCATATGTACCTGTACACGTCTATATATGCATATATGCCCCCCCTATAAAGAAAAGACAAAGGTAGCCACGTCACTGAAGTCGACATGCCTGGTCAGGATCGATAATATTGCAGATCCTTCTTTGTATTTTGTCAAGAATCTCGAGATGTTCTCTTTAAATGAAATTCAAATGTTATCTCATATCTTTCAGTATATAAGTTTATTCCATATGTTAATATTAATTTATCTCACCTTACATACGTATTATTAATATTTTTTATCCTATGACCTTTCAGGGCGTAAGCATTCGTGGCTGTCCATAGGAATATTTCCTTTATTATCTACGCAAGGAATAGTGTAGCGGTTTCTCGTTGTCGCTTTACATTTCAGAATAGTGCAAAGCTAGAGAGCTAAGTCTACCCTGTTATTTAACACATACTTATTGGCGGTGCAAGGGACGGATTCCCGCTTTTCCTAACAGTGCGAAGTTGAACTCACTGGACCGGAATTTGAAATCGTTCTGCCGATTCCGATCTCAGCTTTGATAGCTGTTACGCTACCTGTATGTCAGTGCGTGTCATTTTGCAATTTATAAGTCAGTTGAATTTAAATTAAAAAAAATTTGAACAATGTCTTGTTTTTCAACTCGGAAAATCGGTCGACCGTAAATATATGACAATTGTTATTTAAATAGACTATTGCATTCCATCTGGTTGTGTTTTCGTCTGGAATCAAGTGACAACAAATCTTTACACGACTTCACCTTTTGCTTCCATATTTTAACCAATGACTACAGTTTTATCAACTCTTCCTCGAACTTCCGAACGTCCTGTCTTGTGAATCTTCCTGACAGTTCCAGACGACGCAGTATCACCATTTTGACATTCCATATAAATTTATAACACCCTTGCCTTTCTTCTTCTTCTTCTGTCACACCAACGTCGTGTGTTTGTTCATTTATTTTTTGAAAATAATAATGCAACGTTCATTATTTTATTTTTTTTTTTAAATAAAGCGTAAAGAAGTCATTTGCTAAAAAATAGCCTGAGGATTCCGTAAGGACGAAACCAAGATAGCGGTTTCAACTGACCTTCTGATTTTTAATATATATATATATATATATATATATATATATATATACACATGTGTGTGTGTCTCATTCGCAGTTTCGCTGCATCACAGCTCCTCAGTACTACGATACAACCGAATGCTTCAAGCCCAGATTGAAACCCAACCGATTTGGCGCCAGTTAGAGGTTCTACCACTGAGCCATCTTCGCTCGATCCTAGTATATATATATATATATATAGAGAGAGAGATTTATATATATGTGTGCGCGCGTGTGTGTGTGTGTGTGTGTGCGTGTGTATGTGTGTGTGTGATAGTGTGTGTGTGATAGTGTGTTTGTGTTAAAATTTCAGATAGACTATATTTGTAAAAGAACAATATGTGCAAAGACAAATGGAAAACATATCTTAGGCGACTAGAATATGCCAAGTCTGCAAGTAATTATAGGCAGTACTGTCAACATCGCGTTCGAGTATTTCGAACGAGAACAATTTAAACTCGTAGATTAAATAAAAGGTTAAGTTCGACATTTTTTGAAGTTTACGAGTTTTGAGAGACACTTGATAATAAATGCTGTCGGCACACTTATTGAAAAAAAAAAAAAAAAAGCGAAAATTAGTCCAAATATGTAATGTAATCGATCTTGACTTGGCATTTTGACTTCAGTCACTTTCTCACCGACATGACATGGCTTCCTTCTGTCTTTTCTATAAATATTTTCATGGCGACTGACGAGCATTTTTCGCCTGGTGCTTTGACTACATACATTTAAACGTGCTACTAGATTGGCATTTAGGTCTCACCTTTTTACTATTGAAATAGTTAAATATAATCGCCACTTCTACTCCAACAGTTTCTTTTCTAGCACTCCCCATCTGTGAATCTCCCTTCCATTTACTTGCTTCCCTGATATTAACAATCTTAATTTAAGATGTAAATGCAACATCAGTCGCCATCTTGAATCGTCTTCTTGAATCCCGTCCATTGTTCTTTTCTCAATCCTGCCTATTCACAGTTTTTTCCTTTCACTTTCACTCCCTGTACGCCCCCCGCCGACGCACGAGTAGCATTCTCGGCCTTGCCTTGGGTGAAATGAATGTAAAAATAAATAAATAAAATAATAATGCTAAAGAGGATTGCTGCTAAATTCTCGGCTCAATAAAGAAGTTACCCTTCTAAAATATTATGTTTGGTCATTAGATCAGATTTACGAAAATGGTTTGTAAGTCTAAGTTTCACAAACACCCAGAAAATGTGGCAGTATTGGTAAAAATATTGCCAGGAAATATATTCTTATACCATTCACCGTCTTCTTAATTAATTTTGCTTATTCCAAATAATAATTGCAGTTGTGGTTGGAACCGCAACTTGATTAAATAAAATTCCGATAGACACATTGAACGGATCCTTGCTAGAGCCCATGCCTTAAAGAAATAAAAATGTATTTACACACATACACACGCACACATCCACACATACAATATACACACAAACACATCCACACACAATATACACACAAACACACACACACACACACACACACACACACACACACACACACACACATATATATATATATATATATATATATATATATATATACATACGCATATATAATATATACAGCTTTTTTAATAAAAATAAAAAAATGTTATATTTACTTTTGTTTTTTCACTCGTGCATTGAGAAACTTTTAATAC
Source organism: Acanthosepion pharaonis (assembly GCA_903632075.3). Lineage (NCBI taxonomy): Eukaryota > Metazoa > Mollusca > Cephalopoda > Sepiida > Sepiidae > Acanthosepion > Acanthosepion pharaonis. The sequence goes on along the minus strand of CAHIKZ030001742.1, from coordinate 402,636 downwards.
TACTTTTTCTTGGTCTGATTCAACTCTGACCATTAAACTTTTATGTATTACATCTATCTATATATTATATCTATCTATCTATCTATATATATATATATATATATATAATAAATAAATTGTCGGACCTTGTCCATTTCTTAATATATATATATATATATATATATATATATATATATATATATATATATATATATATATATATATATATATATATACAGTGTAACCCGGATATAAGAGACCCGGATATAAGAGAAACCCGGATATAAGAGATATTTTCTCAGGTCCCAAAATAGAGCCTGTGTTAATGTATAAAAATAGACCAAACCCGGATATAAGAGAAACCCGGATATAAGAGACTTTGCCGGTCCCGACAACTCTCTTATATCCGGGTTATATATATATATATATATATATATATAATTTGCGATGAATATTGTCGTCTGTTCGTGTCCTCAAAAAAAAAAAATATATATAATAATGTTTTTTTTTTAAATTTGTAACATAAATATGTTATAAAATCACTACGAAAATAGCCATTTTGTTTCAACACCCCCGGTGTCTTATCAAGTGATGATGTTGAATGTAAAATAAATGGTTTTAAAAGTTTCAAATTAATTAACGATCGATTATTTCTATCCCAAATACAAATAAAGTTATCATACACATACAAATCTGTTTCGCTGTATGGCAACTCATCAGCTTGGCTAGACATTGTTTCTAGCCGGGATCGAAATCCGACCGATTTGGCAACAGTGAGATCCTACCCCTAAGCTATCGGGTATGGTAGGATCGTATTATATATGAATGGATACAAGCTCCAGCAGCCAGAGTGCTCAATTCATTATTGAAGAGCGATGCGTTAATAGTAAGCACGGCTACAGTTTTGAAATTACCCTTTTCTCCATAGGGCTCGATCGAATATCGAGACCTTCACATATATGTGTGTGCGTGTCTGTATGTGTTTGCGTGTATGTGTGCTAAATATAATTAGTGTTGTGTTTTGAACTAGTAATAAAGAAATTTCAGCTTCAAAGTAGTTAATAACACAAGCTTCATCATATGCTCGCGGCTTTTTTGTTACCAGAGGTTAGGGTTTCGAAACGGGACGATGAAATTAATTCTTAAAAAGTTGTATACTATCTTAACATTGTCAATAATATTCAATAATGTTTTCATATTCATTAATTACGATTTTAATAGATGATAATTTCCTAATTTATCATTATTAATCCTAATGAAAATTTCAATTTGCTTTTACCGTGCGTGGGTAGAGCTTTGGCGCTGGTGCTAACAAAAATGAATTAAAGTCCAGCCCTAGGCAACACCTATTCCTCGTGAGGGAGCTAAGGTTAACCCCTGGCGCTTGAGGCGTTCTCCAAAAAAAAAAAAAAAATGAACAGGGGAAATGCTGAGGAGCGGAACTATTTTTGGCCCCCAGTTCCTGGCACACGTGGGGTTCTTGTTTTAAACTTGGTCATTCGTCACATTCCATTATCGTGGGCGTCAGGAGTGATACCTAATACCACTGTGGTTATGCCTAATATCTTCGACGTTGGCGCCAATGTGTGGAGTGTAGGAACAGAACCTCCCCACGCTAGGGATAGCTGATATAGTCTCTGTTGTAAGCAAGATTTTATTGGGTGATGTTTTCAGCCACGCCAGTTCTGAATACAGAGTTATTCTTCTTCTAGACTGGTTGTCAAACAAGGCTGATTTGCTCTGCTATTTCATCTAGAGTTCTGGTGTATGGAGAAGAAATAGATGAATACCTTGGCACACTTGACATTTTGTGTCCGCAAAAAAATGTGTCAAAAGAATTGTTTTTCCCTTGACACCGCTATTATTTTACAATCTTAAATCCTCGACAATGTTCGTTTTTTTTTTTAAAGCGATTATAAGAATTGGGATAAATAAAATCAAGCATATGATGAAACTGAATTTATATCCATTTTATTGTGAATTTACAACAAATATATTAGACGCTATTTATTAGATTGTTTATTTATAAGAATAATTTTTATTTACAACAATAAAATTTTATTAAGACTTATGCAATACAATATTTATCATTTACCAATTTATAAAGAAATAAATATAAAAACAATTTTATTATTCAAAATTTATAAACATTTACTTAATTATTAAAATATGTAAACCAACCAGAAGGAAATCCTTATTTACTATTTTCTAAAGTTTGAAGCAATTGGAAATTAGCCGATGTTTTGCCAACCATTCCAATAAGTAATAAATGAATGATATAAATAAACAATCTAATAAATAAATGTGTCTATTAATGTTGTTGCCAATTCTCAAGAACAAAGAAAATGTATAAATTCATCATAATATATTTGAGTTTAATTAAAATTCTAATCGTCACTTTTTAAAACAGTAAACATTGTCGAAGATTGGTTTGGTTTGGTTTGTTTTACGGCATATTTAATGCCGGCAAAATTTTTATTGTTGGTAATATTTTTTGTCAAAAATGTATTGCTGGTAATATTTTTACAAAGTATTTCTGGTATTAAAACCTATTTTTACCCTTTCATAGTACTTTGACCCAGTTTCGGGGTTAACTATTTGCCCATAGCTGGGACCCTAACAGGTGCTACTACCCCGGGTCAGGGTGTACCTGAGAACAATTAAGAGGTGGTTCCACGCTACAAACACTTTATTCCTATGAACTCTGTGCTAAGTGCGTTCGCTTCATATCATATATACGTGTAGATCTGTGTGAAATTGTAAACGAAATGCTATACGATACTAATCTACAGATTATGCTAAAAGTTACAGTTATCAAAAATGCTCCGTTTGTTTGTTAATTTCACTCCAAGGAAGGTAATAAAGCCACTAAGACGCAAGTGGGCTTCAGAGCGTGAGGAGAACTAAAAAATCGTTACTGATGAGAAAAGACAAAAAAAAAAAAAAAAAAAAGAACAAGATTCAAAGAGACAGGAGATGGCGATAGACGTTGCATTTAATGCTGCGCTTAAATTGAAGTACCAAAGAAAAAAAATTCAACAAAACAATTACCATGAAAATGTTTATAGAAAAGTTACGTCATGTTAGGGCAGTGGATAACTGATTGAAGTCGAAATGCGACGTAAAGATTGATAATATTGCAGATTCTTCTATGGATTTCACCGAGAACCTTAAAAGACGTAGCAGAGGCTAATAATGCAATGGAATACCCAGAATTCTGATAAAGAAATGTAAAAATAACCCATAAGGATATTCACTAAAAAGACAAGTACAGTACAGTTCAAAAGGGTTGAAGCCATCCCCAGATTTATCATAGGATGAACATGACAGAAAAGTATAAAGGAAAGAAAAATGAAAAGAAGCCAGTGAAAGAAGAATGAAATTAATTATCAAACTTATACTTTGAGAAACTTTTGCGAAGATTACCAAAGAATTGTGCTGCAGTAATCAAGATTAAAGGAGGATATTTTGATGAGAGCAAAATTTAATCACAGAATTTTTTTTCTTTTTGCCATAATAAAATTTATAATAAAAAAAAAAATGTATCACTTTTTTTAAACATGTATCATAATTTTTTTTTTTATTTAAAGTACAAAACTGCATTTGGCGTTTTCATTTAAAAAAAACTAGGTGGTGGCCTCAACTGAACTGTGTTAGAATATATATATATATATATATATATATATATATATATATATATATATATATATATATATATATATATATAAAGTGGATATTGAAAATCAGATGTTGCTATGAACGTTATTATTTTAATTATTTTACATATATTTACATGATTCTCCATGTATCGATATATATATATATATATATATATATATATATATATATATATATATATTTAATTTGTTTATATTGGATAAATTGTTTTTTGGACAGTGGATTCACTATTTGTATCTTTTATTTTTCCAGTTGTTGCTATTAATAATGTTATATTATCAACAACAGCAATAAAAATAAACTGGATAAAAAATAGATAATTAATAGTACCTACTAACTCTGTAGCATCTAGTATCCAAAGTAATTTATCATATATATATATATATATATATATATATATATATATATATATATATATATATATATATATATATACTGGTTTTAATGGATAAATTGTCTAAATTACGCAAAAATGAAAATAGCACTGACATTTTAACAGTTATATTTATCAAAATTCCACAAAAATATCTTGAAATTCTAAAAAGTAAAAATTTATTGAATAAAATGGCCACTGGCTTTAACCACAGTCTCCAGGCGACTTCGAAATCTCCTGCAAAATCTTCAGTTCATCTTTGGTCTTACAAGGAGTTTTGTTGGTCTCTCTTTCAACTGCGCCCCACACATAATAATCAAGGGGAGTGCAGTCTGGGGAGTTAGGTGGCCAGATGTCAGGGGTGGTGTGGTCATTCTCCTGTTTATGTGGCCAGACATAAGGACTACCAGGGCAGCACAACCACCTCAAGGCACTTGATGAAGACCTCCGTGTTAAATCAGAGGCCCTGTGTGAAGATGAATAGAGGCATAACGTCGCCATCACTAGAGATCACTCCAAACATCATGATGTTGACTGGATATATCGTCTACCTCTTTCCAAATCCTCTGCACTGTCCCCACATTGAAAACCAAACACTATGAAATAATCGTATTGGGACTTCCGGCGCGAATGTCAAGCAGTACAGCATGCCGTTTCCAAGTTTCAGGCTGAGTGCATTGCACCATAGTGTTTTAATAGACGGTATCCTACTGATACTTACTATACTGTGTAGTCGACAATATTAAAAAAAAAGCAATGCGCATGCGCGAAATTAGAAATATAAAATGGCGACAATTTACGTGTACCTGTGTCTGTGAATGTGTCTGTTTAAAGTGTTATCCATTTTAAAATAATATTTTGTGTTATACTACTATAATAAAAATAATCCTTGAAAATTGCTAACATTTTAGTCGAAAGCTCACGAAGCGAACAAACATTTGGACAGTTTAACTGTTCTTTGAGTTCAGAAAAGAAGCCAAAAATTAACAAAATTGCCTTGTCAGGCTTGTTCAACGAAACATGTATTAGAGAGGGATTGCTGCCTAAACACACACACAGACACACACACACACACACACGCACACACTTATATATATATATTGACA
>CAHIKZ030001742.1:365000-390000 GCA_903632075.3 Acanthosepion pharaonis | reverse complement strand
TATAATAAAGGAATAATTATCGCTCTCCTATCGGTATCGATCCCTCTTTTGATTAATGCTGATACGTTGGAATTTATATATTACTTTTCGTTCTCATCGCATCAGGTATATATATATATATATATATATATATATATATATATATATATATATATATATATATATATATATATATATATAGTTCTTGTATTTTTATTATTATTATTTTTTTTTATAAACATAAATAAATACTATTTTCGTACTCAGCTATACGGCCACATATAAAATAATTAACAAACAGAAAATAATTACTGAATCGTAAGAATTTTAAAAGGGCCATTAGAAAACTAATTAAAAATGAAAACAAATCATGGTTTAGACACCTTAAAATACCCAAACTTTTCGTTCTCCCTAAAACCCACAAAATACTCATCCCAACGCACCATGTTCTTTAAGGTATTCTTAGCTCTCCTCAGAAACAGGTGAAAAATATAACAAAAATTTAACCTCTTCTCCTTGCAATAATCAGAACATCACATATAAAAAAAACCAAAAAACATTCAGGCAATCTAGTTTGAAAAATAAGAGGAATAAACATGCCTGACAAACTCATGGCCAGTCTAGATAAGAAAAATCCATATACGCCAACATCCCGATTGATAAACGCTTAAATCTTTTAAAGGGCATCTTACACAATCAAAGTTAAACCTTTCTCTATCAATAGCTAAAATAATAAAAATCAGTAAAAATGGATTCGAGTGGAATCCGAGCTGAGCTCGAATTTCAGTCGAATCCATTACATCCACTTAGGAAAAGGTATGAATCCTCTTCCTCTCCCTCCAGCTATGGGTAAAATAGCAGGACAGACTCTATAGCCTTGGATGACAACTTGTCTAGGAGAAGGAGAACTCTGAATTCAAAATCATTGCATTCACTTACGTGCTAATAACTTTGGAAAAGGTATGAATCCTCTTCTTCTCTCTATTCCCAGTTATGGATAAATAGCAGGACAGACCGTGTTCTATAGCCTTGAATGGTAACTGGTCTACCTAAAAATAAATGGCAACCTACTGCGGGAAGAAATCTGCCTCATCAGTCATGTATCGAAAGATACATGATCGCCTACGCGTGTATCACGTATGGCACATAACTGACTGAATTTGACTTACCAATGGGATTGCCAAGTGGAGCGATGACATATTTTCTTAAAATTTCTGGAAGATGGTCTTTTCCAAATTATTTTATTGAAACAAACACTTGTGGTATATTGATGATGTTTTATTAATATATCCCCGTGATGTTGATTTACCTGACCTAGTAGATAAATTAAACAAAGAAATGAAGTGAAGAACGTACTTTCAAGATACACCAATATTCTAATTCATATTCAATGTGAAACGAAAAGATCAAAAAATATTTCAAATTAGAAAAGCTGTCCTTCCTGACAAACGCAAAGAATGACAAAAATATATCAATTTACCCACTAACTCTATCACGGTTACAATTGAAAAGAATTTACCTAAACTCAACATAAAATTTGTCACAACTACTTCTAAAATGATAAAGGATTTAATATATATTAAATAAGAATAATAAGCTAAAATTTAAAAATTTATTCTATTACCTGTAATAATTGCCACACGGAATACATCGGAGAAACCTCAAGAAGTTTAAATAAAAGATTATAGGAACATAAGAGGGATCATTTACAAAAGAACACATTAAATGCATTAGTTGATCAACATAAAAAGACTGGGTACAATTTAGATTTTAAAATGCTACTTTAATTAAAAGAGAAAACAATTTAAACAATTTACTAAGACAAAAAGGTTTAGAAAAAATTCATCGCTATATCATCCATAATAAATTATATATATATATATATATATATATATATATATATATATATATATATATATATATATATATATATATATATATATATATATATATTAACGGTGTAGTAATGGATAGCGGCTTGATTGAGGAATCGCAGAGCCGATTTCGAATTCCAGTCGAATCCGTTACATTCACTTAATATCACTGGGAAAGGTATGAATCCTCTTCTTCTTCCTCAGGCTATGGGTAAATAGCAGGTCAGACTGGGTTCTATAGCCTTGGATGGCAATTGATCTAGGAGAAGGACAACTCTGAATTCAAAACCTGCGGAGTGTCGTTTGGGAACCTTGTGGCATTCGGTGCACCAGGTCTCTGTATTCGTCCCTTCAAAAAGTGTGGATGGTCCTGCACGAAACCTTCACCACTATAATCAAATCTCTTGTGCCGTTGTCGGGCTGTCGGTTTCCTGGGAACTGATCTGCTTGACCCTCATACGTCGAATTCGACGGGAGAGTCGACTATATGATGTAATGAATATGCATACACCTGGGTTCCCCCTCACTGTAATATGAGTTGCCGACGCGTTTTGTCCACATTGGACGAAACGCGTCAGCAACTATTAGTTTTCCTATTGTCATTTATATTTATAAATAGAGAGATATGTGAGACATTCATTTAATATGTTTCGCTTTTATTTAAACTTCATCAGGATATTTTGGGAAATAAATTACGGAAGAGAAAGTTGGTGTTTATAGTTCAGTATTTTGTATTGGTCAATTTTCTCAAAAGTCATTGTCTTGCTCTGTTTACTATGTGTGCGTTATGAAAGGGCGCATTTAAGCCTCAGACGCTGATGAAGCTTAAAAAGCAAAAAACATTTTAAATTTATAAAGGTTCTTTTTATTTGCTCTTTTTAACATTTTAAAAAGTATTAAATGAAGATTATGTATTTTAGTTATTCTTTTTTTTTTTTTTCACCCATTAAAATGGATAAATAGGATTTATTCCTATTAAATCAATTATTTTCTGTTTTCTACGCATATTTAGTCATTATGCATTTGTGTACAAAGTTAATTGTATGAAAAGTATGTTTATTCATTCGTTGTAAAGACAAAAAACTTAAAATTTCTGTGCACGAATATTTGTTTCTCCCAATGTGGGTATATATATATATATATATATATATATATATATATATATATATATATATATATATATATATATATATATATATATATATATATATATATATATATTTACATATTTATTTTTAAATATATATATATATATATATATATATATATATATATATATATATAATTCTGTAATTCTGTTCACATTATCTTGAAATATTCATAAAGCATAGACAAATTGTGAAAATTCCGGAATAGTTTTTATCGTCTTTGAAATTGTAATTCAATTCCAAATCTTGAAATTATTTCCAAAATTAACCTTAAAGAATATTCGATTAACCATTTCTTTTGTGTTTTTTTTTTTGTTTCTTTACTTTTCTCTCTTCTTTTAATGTCTGTCAAGAATCTTCCTGTTTTTTATTTTCTTCACACTTTTTTTTTCTTTCTTTCTTTCTTCTCTCATTTTTTCTTTTTGCAGTTACTATGCTGATTCTTTCTTTCTTTCTTTCTTTCTTTCTTTCTTTCTTTTTTTTGGGTCTTCTTTATATCGCATTCTTCCTTTATTGTTTCTATGGAGATTCTCTACTTCTTTCTTTCTTTCTTTCTTTTTCCTTTCTTTCTTTCTCATTTCCCTTTGCAGTTACTATGCTGGTTCTTTCTTTCTTCCTTTCTTTCTTTCTTCCTTTCTTTCTTTCTTCCTTTCTTTCTTTCTTTACTGTTTCTCGTTGAATTTTTCATTCTTTTTTTCTCTTTCTTTCTTCTTATTTAACTTTACTATTTAGATGCTGATTCTTTTTTTCTTTCTTTCTTTCTTTCTTTCTTTCTTTCTTTCTTCCTTTCTTCCTTTCTTTCTTCCTTTCTTTCTTTCTTTTGTTTGGGTCTTCTTTATATCGCATTCTTCCTTTATTGTTTCTATGGAGATTCTTTCTTTCGTTTTTTAATTTCTTTCTTTCTTTCTTTCTTTCTCATTTCCCTTTGCAGTTACTATGCCGATTCTTTCTTTCTTTCTTTTTTTCTTTACTGTTTCTCGTTGAATTTTTCATTCTTTCTTTTTTCTCTTTCTTTCTCTTCATTTTCCTTTAATTTTTAAATGCTTATTCTTCCTTTCTTTCTTTCTCATTTTCTTTTGCTGTTTCTATACTGATCCCTATTTTTTCTTTCTTTCTTTCTTTCTTTCTTTCTTTCTTTCTTTCTTTCTTTACTGTTTCTCGTTGAATTTTTCTTACTTTCTTTGTTATTCTTTCTTTCTTTCTTTCTTTCTTTCTTTCTCCCAGCCTTTCTTTCTTTCTTTCTTTCTTTCTTTCTTTCTTTCTTTCTCATTTTCCTTTGCCGTTCCTACGCTGATTCTTTCCTTCTTTCTTTATCTGACTTTATTTATTTATTTTGTTCATATTCTTTTTCTATCTTTTGTAGATTTTTTTTTAATCTCTTCCTGAACCTTCTTTATCATTTTTTTCTCTTTTTCCCTTCGGACATATTCGTCACCGCTTGCTGATGAGGTCGATCTCGGAAGGGCTCCCCTCAACCCACGTCATACTGCGATAAAAGATAAGGGTTTCATTGCATTAATCTGGCCGGGTCCCCACTTCAATAACATTAAACCAAACTCAAACCTGATCCTTAAAACTAACCAGCTACTGTACCCCCCTACCTACATACCAGAAATCCTCCTGAAATTCTTTGGAATAAAAAAAAAATGAATTAAAAAAATGTAGTTTTATAAGATGATGAAGATCGTCTCCATCATCATAATGGCATTTAGAATAGTCTCGAAATCACTGGAATCGTGGAAATATTCTGCGAGAGTACTTGAGAATAGTGCCATAGAATGGATTTGCTGTCACTCAAACCTTACTGATGATGACCAGCAGATATCTAATATATACGCGCAAATATATTTTTAATAATTATGATACTAAACAATACAACAATTAGAACAACAACAATATATATAGAAATATCACTTGTAATGTCAGGGTCCCTTTGGAAGGTGGGTTTTCTCCGCTCCAGTAAATATCTGACTCCATATCTTTTACATTTTTAAGAGCCAGATCAGGTCGAAAATGGAGAACTGTTGCCTCGTTTTGGCGGGAGCTGCCCAGTCCCTACTTTCCTGTCTTGATAGAGTTCACGAGCGTCTCCGAGTCCTTGCTGAAGAGGAATTATTTTCCACCTGCCAACCTCTCTCTCTCACAGGTGGGATATGGCGAACCTCCCACTGATCTATCACTACTTCCATAGAAAGTGCTCGGACGAACTACATTCCTTGCTTCCGCCAGGCCCAAACCTTCACGGCTAGGACCCGCCCTACCACTTCCATAGTAGTAAATCACCCACGTTACCGCCATATTCCATCGACGAAGAGTAAGTTCCGCTCAAACAGCTTCTTCCCACGAAACATTGCCTTATGGAACAGACTCCATAGAGGTTATTTCCCCGATCACTATAATCTTAACCTGTTCAAGTCGAGAGTTAACCGTTATCTTCCCCACTTATCCATATAAACTAGTCCTTAACATAAACATCTATTTAGAGTGACCCTGGTAAGGGTGATCCTTACGATAAGAACAACAACTTCCTATCTTTTTTAATGTCCGCCTTTTTATTACCCCACTTCTATGTTCTGCAATCCGTTTATACAAGCATTTTAGACACGTTACGAGCTGTCTATATTTCTAAGATGAGGTATTATGTACACTATTTAAATTACACGGACTATTGTCCTCATCTTTGTCGTCATATTTATTACAACGTTTCGGCCCTTCAGTATCTGTCTATATTTCTGAGATGAAGTATTATGAACTTCGGATCATCAATTTAACTGTTCTTTCCTATTACATCAATCCACACACACATACACATGCATATATATATATATATATATATATATATATATATATATATATATATATATATATATATATAACGTGGGAAAGTTTTGACCTGTTTACGTCATCAGATAATTTTATTTCACATGAGAAATCTACACGAGGGATCTTTATTTTTTATTTTTATTTTAATTCTATTTTTTGACTTTCGATTTCCCGTTCCATTTTGTGAACGGTTTTGAGAACACATTCAAATCCCATTAGTACCCTGCTTGTTCCATAGTAAATGCGAGAGAGAAAGCTCTAACTAAATATACACTGTAATTGTCAACTTCAAAATCAGATACACATCAATGACTAAGCAGAAATGTGTTTGCAAAATTCTCCCCGCGATTCCAGATATCTACATTTGCACACAGTTATATATATATATATATATATATATATATATATATATATATATATATATATATATATATATAGATAGATAGATAGATACACTTAGTAATCTGTTGGTATAATTCAGACATGTTCTATTAAGACTAAGAATTTGAAATATTTTAAAACTGACTCACAAAATAATTTTCTTTACAATTGTAATTCAGATACCTTTAGTAAATGACCATTTTTACCTATAAATTTTAATTTAATTTAATATATATATATTTCGCAATCATCAATGATGACCTGTCTATGTTTCGGTTTATCATAACTTGAAAGAATAACTCACCCACCCTCTGATCTTATTTGTTTATTTAGCGTGGATCTAACATTTAATTGGTTAATAAAGACATACCCACAAGTCTTAATTCTGACCTTATGTCCCTACTTTAACTTTGTTTTTAAATTTCCTTAAAAATTATTTAATCGCCAGTTAATTACCATCGCTCCTGAAGAAGTACAATAAAAATATTGAAACATGGGAGCTTTTGTGCTTTTAATAATAATTACAATCTCTTATAATAAAAATATAAGATCAGAAGTGTCTAAGTCATGGACAAGGACGCTATCTATCTATGATATTCTGTTCATTATCTCTCTTTCTCTCTCTCTCTATCTATCTATCTATCTATATATATATATATATATATATATATATATATATATATATATATATATATATATATATATATATATATATATATATATATATATAACTTATTTGTTTAAACGTTATTTTTAATGGGTACTCATACTTGATTAGATGCTCTGTTGTTATAATTAAACAGTATATTTATTTACATTTACCTGCCTGAATATTCGAGAAATCTTGTTAGAAAAATGCACACACACACACACACACACACACACACACACACATCATAGATGCCTTTTTTTCTGTGTATAACTGTACACACATATTAAAAAGTCAGAAGTGTCTAAGTCATGGACAAGGACGCTATACACTAATGGGTTAAATAGCTTTTAGCATTCTAGTTTAGTAGGAGTTAATGAAACCAGGCGAAGTAATTATTAAGTTCAGAGGGTAGACCAACGTTTGGCCTACAATGCGCGCACGCACACACACATAGTAAAGGTAATAAATCCGTTGGAATATAATCCAAGTGGATCCTAATAATATCAAATATTAAAATTGATCCACAAAAAGAGCTCAAGGTATTTATTATTACAGAGAATATAAATTACACACTAAATCCCAAATAATTCCGACATGAACACAGTCCATTTACCGAGGTTGAATAAGCCCGACGTACTTCACATTGGTTGAAATAGATGTATACCCATATGATGTAATTTTGGATTCTGTTCTGTAATATATATATATATATATATATATATATATATATATATATATATAATATTGATAATATTAGTGGTCAATATATATATATATATATATTTAAATTTCCAAGAGGATAGAATACATGTAGAGCTCAATGTCCAGGACAGAGCAAGAAAAATAATATAAAAGTCTCAAACACTTATATTCCATCGTTATAATTTATTACATTGGAATGGTAATCCAATTCGATCAATATATTCATATATATATATATATATATATATATATATATATATATATATCTTACTGGAATGTCCGTCTAGGTATAGTTATATATAGAAATGCGCACGTAGGTATATATATATATATATATATATATATATATATATATATACTTGCATATGTATAGATAGGTAATGTATATTTGTATATAATTTATAGGTATAGTTATATTTAGTATCTCGGCTCTAACTGCTATATTCTGATGACCTATCTATATCTATCTATACATTTACAAATATATAAACACATAAATAACTATGTCTTTCGCAAGCAACAAATGCTTAAGTGGAATAGTGTAAATGTTGTCGTCAACAAAGATGAGAAGCGACCTCATTCGTCGATAATTTGCAAGATTTATTTGTGACGGGGGTCTGCTTTTGTATATGTGTTTCCGTTCGGGTGGCTGTAGACGCCAATTTTGGGCAGCCAATCGACAGGGAGAAACTCTCTTCATGGCGATTGATGAAGACGGAATTCAGTAAAGAGCTTTGATCATAAGCCCGAGTTGTTATAATGACGTCCGCTCGGCTAAAATCGATTGAACAATGCCAAACGAAGGAAGACGCTTATGTCGGAAGTGTTTTGATATCTTAGTATTATATCACTTTGAAGGCATACGACACAGTCTTATTTTAGCGGAAGGAAGGAAGGAAGGAAAGAAGTAAGGAAGAATGTCCAGTTCCATTTAGATAGCGTTCGGCAGGTCATGGCTATCAAACAACGAACCGGCATTACTGATTTTCATGCGACTCGGAGGTACAACGTGGAAGAGTAGATATCCTGCGCCAAGATATTTCTTCATGAACCTTGGCCACAATGGACCAAGAATTAAACAAGAATTAGTTTTTGGGAAGTAACAGTAGATGATCAAGAGAAATGACACGATATTCTTGATATTTCGATGTCTATTTATAACATCTTTAGAAAAACTAATCTGTGAGTATCTGACACTGTTTTTTTGTACAAGCTTACGCATCTATCTATCTATTTATCTCTGTTTATATATCTATCTATCTATCTATCTATCTATCTATCTATCTATCTATCTATCTATAGTAGTCTGTTCCTATCTATCTATCTATCTATCTTAGTCTGTTCCTATCTATCTATCTATCTATCTATCATATTTTGTTCATTTTCGCTCCCCCCTCTCTTTGTATATATCATAATCTGTTCATTATCTATCTATCTATCCATCTATCTATCTATCTATCTATCTATCTATCTATCTCATTCTGTTCATTATCTATCTATCTATCTATAATGCTCGGCTACTTGTTTCCAAGACAACCCATCTGCTCAGGCACATATGTGAGTGTTCAACACACACACACACACATAACACATTTGTAGTTTATACTGCAGATCGGATCCAAGTTACAGTTTCCAGGAGAGTGTGCATAATCTATCGAAATCCACAGTTTGAAGAAGACCAATAAGCACAATCGCTCTGCCCTGATATAGGCGTTTGGTGGCTAAATGGTTAGAGACTTTTAACTTTTTAAACGACCACAACACCCAGATTCGAATCCTTGAATTGTCATATTTTTTGTGTGACAAGTATTTATATACAAGAGCAAAATTACTATTGTTTTTTCAAAATTTTTGGTATAGACAAATAACATTTTTGCTCTTATCGATAAATACTTGTCACAAAATAAAATCGTTACATTTGCCTTGATAAAGTCCCTCTGAGGACGGAAAACGCAAACTAAGATAAATTTTCCGTTTGTTTTTATTTAGGCAATCCTTTTACATATATATGTAAAAGGATTGTCTAAATAAAAACAACCTGATATCTTTAAACACACACACACAGAGAAACACTCACACACAGGCACACACATACACATTTAGTGCATTGGGGCAGCAGATCATTATTCAAACTTCTATTGTTAAATATAACAGACATCGAATGTCTATTATGTTTGATCAGGAGCCGTTCTAAACTTCGTAGAGTGGATTTAATTTCGAGGGAAAAAGACAAAAACTGTCCAATAATTTTTTTATTATGCTGTGACTATATCTAAGCTTCAGCATAATTACAATGTTCGTAATATTTTATTTAAAAGCGGGCTCAATATAAAGTAAAGCAATATTATTTATTTTAACATAATACATCGAAAATGTGTCAAAATCGCTACACAACTGCAGCCGTGTTTCGATGCCTATCAAATGCATCTCATCAGGCGTTTGTAAATTACTGGCGAGTGAACGATCTATTTGATATAGATCGAAATCAATCGTTTAGTAATTTACAATCGCCTGATGAGATGCATTTGATACGCATCGAAACATGACTTCAATTGTGTAGTGATTTTGACATGTTTTCGATGATATATATATATATATATATATATATATATATATATATATATATATATATATCATGTAATAATGTAGTGATTTTCTTTCGATTTTCAATGATAATGTTATTAAGCTTATCAGACGATATGAAAGGAATTTGCATAAAATAAATAGACAAAACTTTTCTATATTATTTAATGAAAGATGCATCAATGAAAAAATGCTACCTTTCTGTTTTACACACACACACAACATATATATATATATATATATATATATATATATATATATATATATATATATATATATATATATGTGAGAAATAAATGCAACAAACGCCGTTTACAATTTTCCATTAAATACGCTAAAGATACAGAGACGCTTAGCTTTAAATTTAAATATTTTGCCGTCCGGTCTAATGTACGTGTATAGCCCAACCAACCTAATTGACTTTTCTGTTTATTTTTATTTTTATTTCATCAATCTTGTTTTTAAATATCCCACATTGTATCAGTATCAGTTTTATCGGGAATGGATCATACAATGTACGGCGTGTATTCAAGAGACGTAACCAAAAAAACGTGGAGTGATATCATTCAGTTAAATCGTATTATCAAATATGACAGCCATGTTTTTTTTTTTACTACACCAACGAGAATTTCTCTGGTCAAGAAGTCGTAACGATGACTAAGCATGTGCTACTAAAATGTCTCAGAGGAACAGAACGATATAAGCAATATCACTAGTGAAATTTCGTAAAAACTTCATTCACCCTGATATGTGATCTCAAGTAACACAATTGCCAGATACTGAAAAAGAGGAAACAATAATAATATTTGTGTTTTAGCACCTAAATTCAGTAAAGTCTGTTTTGTTTGTGGCTGAAGGATCCTAGAAATATCATAGACTTAACATACGAGAAACGAGGAAGTTTTAAGAAGATGAAAACAAAATGGCGTTCTACTTAGAACGAGAGAGTTGAAAATTCTAGAAATCATAATGAGTCTAATAGGCTTGGAGAATTTGACACTCACATGACATATTGAAGCTAAGAGAGATAAAGGAAACCTACGTAATGAACTTGTCTTAATTTCTGGCTGAAGGTCAGGTGGAAGAATCTTGTGGGTCCAAACCGTGTCTTTGATACGGGAACGTCAATTCTACTACATTTCAATTTTCATAAATTAGAATTCGTATAAAATATAAACTTTATTGCAACTCATATGCAAAATTGGTGAACAATTCAACTAAAACAATTGAAAATAAATACAATATATCTAAATACAAATTACATGTCATAATAGATGATTCCATCTTAAATATTGTTATGCTTGCCTTCTACGCATGCTCATGAGTTACGCTGTCACAGGACGAATATTTGAATTAATCTAATCGTCCCTAAAAAATATCCTTTAATGAATGTCGTTTTGAACGGGAATGCTTCCAGATCTTTTCATATTAACGCGGGAATCCTCCAAGACCCTATGCTAGTTCCTACGACGTTCCTCCCGATATCATATAACTCCCAGCTTTTTATTTATCCAGATGACACAACTATTTACCCCCCCTTTATTAGTAAATAATCTTTTAGTGAAGGCTGTATTGAGAATATCATAGACTTAACATATGAGAAATGAGGAAGTTTTAAGAAAGATGAAAACAAAAGGACATTTCATAGACACACACAGAGGAACACACACACACACACACATATATATCGACAGTTCGTGACATTTGTTTGTTTTTTTTTAAAGTGCTCAATACAAATTAGACCAAAATATGATTATAATATTTTTATTATAAGAGATTATAACATTTTAAGTCGCTACACAAAAATTTTCCTGTTTCAATACTATGATCATACTTCCATAGGCGATGGTTTGTAATCTTTTATAATAAAATAAATATATATATATATATATATATATATATATATATATATATATATATATATATATATATATATATAAAATGTTTCAAAATTAGAGACATGACAAAGATCATTCTATTTCAAATAGATCAACCATTTTTAGAGGTAATTTTTAACATCAACATAATATTTTTCTTGTTAAAAAGTTGAATAATTTTAACACATTTAACATTACCGATGGAAAATAGTAAATTTTATATGTTTTTTTTCGATACTTAGCATGAGTAAAACAAATTCATGGATTTGGACCAAAGAAAGAAAGAATGAAAAATAATCCCAAAATGCTGTCAAAATCCATGAATATTTTTCATCCTTCAATCATCAGTTGTGCTGAATTTAATTTGATAAGACCAACATTTGCTTTTGTCACAAAGTACTGCCGGGACCCCCAATTTAGTTTTGTCCTTGCCCCGGTAGAGAGCTGAGGTGGGTATCATGCACTGCCCCCCCCCACCTTGGCTGGTGGAAGAGGAGCGATAGCGAAAAGACAAACTTTACTAAGTGATACGAAGGACGAGAAATAATCGCTCACATTTTGAAGGGAGACGAAAAGAAAAAAGAAACAAGAAAGAAGTAAGAAGCAGAAAGGAGAAGAAAAAGAAGAAAAAGAAGAAAAAGAAGAAGAAAGAAGAAGAAAGAAAAAGAAAAAATAAGAAAGAAATAGAAGAAAGAAAAAAGAAAAAAGAATAAACAAGAAACAAGAAAAAAGAAGGAAGAAAGAAAAACAAAGAAGAAAGTAGGAAGAAGAAAAAGAAAAAGAAGAAAGAAAAAAGAAAAAATAAGAAAGAAATAGAAGAAAGAAAAAAGAAAAAAGAATAAACAAGAAACAAGAAAAAAGAAGGAAGAAAGAAAAACAAAGAAGAAAGTAGGAAGAAGAAAAAGAAAAAGAAGAAAGAAAAAATAGAAAAATAAGAAAACTATAGAAGAAAGAAAAAAGAAAAAAAAAAATAAACAAGAAAAAAGAAAAAAAAGAAGGAAGAAAGAAAAAAAAAAAAGAAGAAAGTAGGAAGAAGAAAAAAAAAAAGAAGAAAGAAAAAAAAAAAATAAGAAAAAAGAAAAAAGAAAAAAGAATAAACAAGAAACAAGAAAAAAGAAGGAAGAAAGAAAAACAAAGAAGAAAGTAGGAAGAAGAAAAAGAAAAAGAAGAAAGAAGAAACAAAGAATGAGTAGAAGAAAAAGAAAAAAGAAAAAGAATGAAAGAAGTAGAAGAAGAAAGAACGAAGAAAAAAAGGAATAAAGAACAAGCAAGAAAAAGAAGGAAGAAGGATAAAAAAGAAGAAAGAAAAAGAAAGACGAAAGAAGAAAGAAGAAAAAAAGAAAAAGAAAGAGAAACAAGAAAGAAAAAGAATACAAAGAAAGACGAAGAAGGAATATGAAGACGAAAGAAAGAAAGAAAGAAAGAAAGAAAGAAAGAAAGAAGAAAAAAAGGAAAAGAAAGAAGACAAAAAAAAAGCTTTCTCCATGTCTCAGTGAGTATCAAATTATCCAAGCATTCCTTTCTTCATAATTTGTCTAATTAATTTGAGTTGCATCTTTCTGATTTTAAGTATAAGTGTACATTTTGTTTCCGTTTTCGTTAAGCGTTGAAATTGCTAAGCGCAACCGCAAGTTCTATGCTAACAGTTTCTTCTCTCGCATTTTTCGTTTGGTGGAATTCTGTTCCTTGCTTCTTGCTTTTCAGTCAAGTTTGATCTTCAAAACTTTAAATGTCAATCGTCATCTGTTTCCATGAATTTTTATTGTTAATTCTCAGCTTATTTTACTCTTAGTAAACCTTTGCGTCTTAGTGGTTTTATCGTCTTCCTTGTGGGTGAAAGAAAAGGACTTATTTGTCACTTTCGCACTCTCTCCCTTGTATTCTTCAGAAACCCATCTCTGTTGCCTCCTCTCCTCTTCATCTGCAAGGAAATTGTTCAGAATTCACAGACAAATGATTACGTTTCAGAAATATCTGCGGATTTTTAATCTACAAGAATATTTTTTATCTAAGAATTTTCTCGAATACTAAAGCGTAGTCATGACACAAAGGTTTGGAGAATAAATTTTAATTTAATCGAAATTTGAATTTTTTTCTTCGGTTGTCGACCAAAATATTTTATTCATATTGTTATATACCGTACCTATGAACACTAATGGGTATGTCCCAATCCTCATAAATACGTTGGGAACTATTGTATGTGAAGGTAATATGCTGTTTAAGTAGTCCACCACTAGCAGTGGTTTACCTACTTCACGCCGCTGGTGAGTATTGTATTTTGTTGATGTTATAAATATTACCATTTCATGTCCAACCTCCGTTTTGGTTATTCCTCATTCAGTAACCTAGAAAAGGACTGGAAGAGGGCCATGTCCCTGACGTTGGTGGTATCACCGTTATGACTAGCTTGGACCAGCTATGACCAGCTAAGACCAGCTAAGATCAGCTATGAGTAGCTTAAACCAGTTATGACTAGCTTGGACCAGCTATGACCAGCTTAGACCAGCTATGACTAGCTTAGACCAGCTATGACCAGTTTGGACAAGCTATGACGAGCTTGGACCAGCGGCCCGAGTGAAAACACTCGGGTACACACGTTAAACAATAATCTTGTGTCCCAACATGACTCAGTGGAGGCGGGGGGTCAAGTAAATCTCTACAACACATATCTAATTTATAAGAAATCTTTTAATAGTGTTTATATCTTGTTAAATATTATTAATAATGTAGATATTATTTTTTAGATTCACGTAGAATGAATGCAAATACTATGACATTCATTTTGTAGCCGCTGTTGAACGTCTTGGAACCAAACATTCCTGCTTAACAAGTGACGGCTCTCCTAAAACTGTAACCATATGATGAGTGTCCAATTTCCGAATATTTATGGCGTGATATCGTGAAGCGGCATTTAATTAATTTTTAATAATAATGGTAATCTTAGCCGTTTCCTTATAAGGAAACATTCGGCATCCATTGACCGAGCAGATTGTACTACCGTCGGTTGAAATTTATAAAATCTTTTAAAATATTTTATCAAGAAAATAGATTTCTCAAGTCCAGTAACTGTTATTTCTCTTTCCAGAATTGATAGCCTTTTCTTCGATGTAGTGTGGAATGTCGACATCTTGATTATATCATTATTAACTTCAATCACGGGACCACAATTCTCCAAACTAAAGCTATATTATGGTTGAAGTGCGGATAATTTTTTTTACTTATACTTGTATTTCTGAACAAGATTAATGCCATGCATGACATCCATATCTCGATCTGACAAGGCTACTTAAGGACATAACTCAAGTTTTCAGGTTGAGGTTCAGGTTTCGTCGTTGTTGTCGGCATCCGTCCGTCTCGAGAGAAGATGGAGTAGCGCAGTGCGCTACGAGCCTGGGCGGTATATATGGAGAACTAGGGCTGCCTGGACGTCTAGTTCCATCTTGGCCTTACTTACTAGCAGAGTCCAAAGGAGAGGATAAACCAATAAAGTTTGGTACCATTTTTGTGGCTGCAGGAGTTGCCGGAAGGTAGCACAAAGTGCCGTCCATCCGACTTAGGGGCTCCACGCCGGGTTTGAATTTCAGAAAATGTTCTTCTTCAACCAGTTGCCATCCAAGGCTATAGAACCCAGTCATGAAAAAAAAATATTTACCCATCCTCTTTTTATTAATCCATATTTACCATATCTTCTTCTCCCTCCATCGGGAGAAGAAGAGAATTCACACGTCAGATGGATTCGACTGGAATTCGAACTCCGCTCTCCGATTCCTCAATCCAAGCCGCTATCCATTACTCCACCGTGCCTCCTCAGTTTAAAGCATTCATTAATTAGAAACATTTACCAGTTTGATCGGATTCCCCTCTTCCGCATCGTTTTAATCAACAGCCATCGTAAAATTCTTTCTTCCAGAGAGGGTAGCCAATCCCTATTACAGACGCCTGCTCAAGCACATTATGCTTAGCACACCATCGTTACAGTTTGTGGCAGAGAGCCCATCATCTAGCGTGATCAGTACTTTTATCAAGGCCAGTTCACCCAAACCCTCGGTCACGATGACTTACGACTTCGTGCAAGCTCAACCAAGGACCACCGTCTATCTAATGTCATTCACAAGGCTTGGGTCAACCCGTGTTATGGTTTTCAGGTATTTTCCAAATATGCCAAACGCTGGCATTACCTTTACGGGCCGATAACATCGAGAAGTCATCTTCTTGGTGAGATTCGAACCGGGGTTTCATAGTTGGAAAGCGAATGTAATAACCACTTGCCTATAAAAATATGGTATTAATTGTAAGTTCAGGAATAATACTGTTATTAATTAGAGTTTTCTTTCTATAAATTATTACTGGCCACCTTCCAAAAAACTGGACTATAGGGATTAATGATTAAAGAACTGAAAAAAAATTTTTTCAAGGGAGATAAACCCTACTTTATTAACTGTTAATTACATAGTTTTTCCCTTATTAAGAAAATGATAGAAATAATAACCTGGAAAGAATCTATGAACATTTTCAAATGATTATACTTCTTTTAAAGGCTATGCTATTTCAGAACATGTGCGATCATGGTTCTCTACAGCTTCTTGTATTTTTTACGTTATATAACTTTCTCCCCTTATCATCCTTCTTTTTTTTTTTTAGTTGTGCTGTCCATTTACTCAAAATTGTTAGCTAGTTTATTCGGCGTTTTCGCCTGAATTTCAGAATGTCCCGTGAGTGTTAAATAGCAAAGCCTTCTTTCCTCATTAGGTGACGCAGAAATTCCAGCTCTTTCTAGTTGCAAACAACCTTTTACTTAGTACTTGTTTTGCTTAAGACTTCCTCATTTATCACATGTTCTAACTGTTGCATTCTCAACATTCGACAGAAGCGCAACATCCCTGGCACTTCAAGACCCTTGTTCATCTGTGAGCATAGTAAGCCACATATGGCACCATATACGTAATTCACTAGCTTTTTCTTTTGTTTTTTTTATAGATTTTCCTTCTAGACATTAATACTTTTTATTTTTGTTTTGATTTTTCATTTTCACTATTCTAATGCGACTACGGATTTCTGCGCCACATTGCAATCCTTTTATAATTAACCAGATATTTAATTTTCTATGCGTACTTCATTTTGACATCCTCAATGTATAATAAATCTTTCCTTCTTTAAAAGGTCTTTCAGTTTTCATCTAACTTCCCTGTCATATGTTAAGATGTCTCCCAATAATACTTCTTGGTAGGTTTTCTAGTTTTCTTGGGATCGTCTCCTTGTATTTTCTATGTGTCGTATCCATTCAGGACGTTGGCGATCATGGCTCTCCAAAACTTCCTCTCCTTTGTAGTTCTTAATAAATTTTGACCTTTTGTTATTTCTTCTAAATCTTATTCCGCCATCCATTTACTCAAGCTGGCTACGTATGTGTTGTTTTCCTCTGTCTTTCTTGCCTTCAATCTGTCCTGTGAGTATCAGATTTTCCAAGCCCCCTTTCCTCATCAGGTGCTGTAGCAATCTCATCTGTCCTTTGTATATTCATTTTCTTTTAAACTTCGTTGTTGCTCACAAGTTCAGTCCACGGTATTCTAAGTATCCTTCTGTAGAATCATATATCTGTTGCTTTAAATCTCTTTTTCATCTGTGAGAAGATTATTCAGCATTCACTGCCAGACAGGAGGACTGATATATATATATATATAATAGCTGTGTACTGTTTTCTTTCTTTCCAACGAAATTTTTCCTGTTTCTTAATACTTTGCTTAGCTTTTGAAAGACATCTTTCGCTCTCACAATGCGCCTTTGAATTTCAGTATCACATTTTCCGTGCTTTGTTAAAACACTAACATGTATTTGCTTGATTTTGATATCGTTGTATAGGTTAAATAAATCCGGTAAGAAACACTTCTTTGTCTTTCTCCTCAAATTAACCTTTGGCAAATAATTATCCTGTATATTATGGAAACAGAAGCTTCCGTAAAATTTAAAGTTGTCGCCCGAAGGTGGTAGGTATTTAATTAGGTACCTCCAGGAAATGCTGAACCTAAAGTGTAAAATTACTTTTTAAAAATGAAAAATCTTTCTTGAAGCTTTTATTTTAGTTTTAATTTCAAGCTAATAGATTAAATTTGATATTTTCAATAAGCAAAATACTTTGCTGTATTTTAAACCAAATTCAATTTGACTAGAAGGATTTTTCGTTTTGAAATTCATTTTAATGTCATTTTTAGCATTTCGTCATTGTAATGAAATTCTCTTTATTAAAAAATATTTCAAAAATAAAATATGCTTTTCTGAAACTTTATTTGAGGAATATTAGCTAATTTAAAGTAAAATTTATGTGATTTGAAACAAATATTACTTATTTTAAGTTTAAAATATCGCAGAAGTCAATTTTTTTTAACACGGCTATACGTGTTTATTTAAAGTGATAACATGTTGACAGTTTTAATGACAGCCTGAAGTTTGTTTTTTTCTAAATTTTTTTCTTATCTAATTTTATCGGAAGTTTTTCTAATTTTTGTAAAAATTACTTGAGGAATATAACATGAACGCCTTTTTTATATAATTTTTAACTACTCGGTAATCTTAAAACATTAGGAAAAATATTCTCCGTAATCTAAAGTTTTATTGAATTTTAGGTAGATTTGGCTTGAAATTTACTATAGTTATCGCTTTTATTATCTGATAATGTCGTGTATAGACATTCGTATTTACAAAAATCTGAACATTTACGCAAATTCTTTTTAAAATATTGGAATTCGGTGAATTGTAGTAAGCTTTACCATTTATAATTAGTAAATATAGTTTTTAGTTAATAACAATATCACCTTACCTGTTACAGATTAATATAAAAATTTTAAAGTTTTAAAACTTTATATATTTATTCTAATTAAAATTTTTACAAAATGAAAACAATTCTTGTAAAAATTCATTATTCTTCGAATTTTTTTTCTTAAAACAATAGTGTCCATAATATATTTTATTCATATAAACAGTTAGAAGCTTTTCTAATTAAATAATGTCTTAGTTTTATTGCATTTTTTCTTTTACGATTTACAGCAGATTTTCGGTAACTGTGGTGATGTTTTATAAAAAGCATTGAAGATCGAAATTCTTCAAATTATTCTGCGCAAGACTAATACAGAAATTAAGCGGAACAAAAATTATTTTCACAAAAATTCATAAAATTAAATAAATGGCGGCGGGGGGTAAACGATGTAAAAAATATTACAAGCAAGAAGAAATATTTCTAAAATAATTTAATTCATTTGTAAATAAACCCTGAAAGTTTCATTAAAATCCCACAATTATTGAATTTTTGCAAGAAATTCCAGATAAGTGTTTTTCAGAAGAAATTCCAGACAGGTGTTTTTTTTTTTGTTTTTTTTTTTTGTGTGTGTGTGTATGTGTGTCAAAAAAAACGCTAAAATTTCCTATACTAATACTTAGGTATCGCGCTGATGCAAAAAAATATTTTAACCAATATTCTGAATGTTCTAAGAAGGATAAAAAATCTGATATAATAATAAAAAAAATACTTTCGTCTTTCATCTTAATAATAGCATAAAGATTTTGACGATAAAAATCTGTTTTTATAAAGCTTGGAGCATTTTTTCATCATGGTATGTTTTTTCAGTGAATCTTTGACGGTACCTTTTTTAAAAATTATAAATAATGTCAGATATTTAAAAAATGTCGATGTGAAGTCAGTTTAGAATTCAATGCCTTCCACACAAACTATCTTCTTTCGGCGTATTCAGTCAGGACTAATATATATATATATATATATATATATATATATATATATATGTATGTATGTATGTGTGTGTGTGTGTGTGTAAAATATACAGAAAATAGGAACTCGTTAGGTAAATAATCCAAAAGTCTTTAGTTTTTTGTTATTATTTTTAAAACTAGTGCTCGATACAAAAGTAGAGCATAAATATAATCATTTATTTAAAATCATATTTTTAAATGAATAATTATATATATATAATTATTTATTTAAAATCATATTTTTTAAATAATTATATATATATATATATATATATATATATATATATATATATAAAATTTATTTAAAATCATATTTTTAAATAAATATATATATATATATATATATATATATATATATATATATATATATATATATATATATTTTTGTAACCTGATATAAGAGTTGTCGTGACCGCCGAAAAGTCTCTTATATCCGGGTTTTCTTATATCCGGTTTTGGTCTATTTTATATACATTAACACAGGCTCTAATTTGGGACCAGAGAAAATCTCTTATTTCCTTTCCGGGTTTCTCTTATATCCGGGTCTCTTTATATCCGGGTTACACTGTATATATATATATATATATATATATATATATATATATATATATATATATATATTGTAGAGGTCGAAAGATTTAAATGCAAAAAAAAAGAACAGATATATAAATGTGAAAAAAAATTGAATGACAGACAGATGACGTACATATAAGACAGAGTCAATGCAATACTGAAAGAATTCTTTCAAGCGTCATGTCGAGCCTGGGGTTACATTTGATTAGCGCACTCCAAAATGTCTCGCAACTTGTACCCCGCGCGTCCCTATGTGGCGCGGATCGGCGCCAGTCGAGCGAGTCGCCCGACTCCAATGTCTCGTGCACTTGCTGTGGGGGGGAAATTGTCTGCTTTTTTTAAACGTTGCTCCTTCCAAGGTCACCAAAAGGCGCCCAAGAATTACTTGAACCGTAAATTGATTTTCTTCAGTTGTTCTTTTGTGTCTCACAACACAACAAAACTCATATGGGCCTAATTTTCTTAATTTGATTGCACGCACAAACACGTATATATATATATATATATATATATATATATATATATATATATATATATATATATATTTATATATATATATATATATATATATATATATATATATATATATATATATATAAAAAAAAAATAAACACTAATATTCCATGGTCATAATTTATTCCATTGGAATCGTAAATTAGAAAAAAACACTCCGGAAAGAAAAATCCGGAGTTGTTTTTTTTCTGTTTTTTTTTTGAATTTGTAGGTCTGATGAATTGGATCGTATTTACGATTCCAATGGAATAAATTATGACCATGGAATATTAGTTTTTAAGCCTTTTTATTATATTCTTACTCTGTCCTGGACATTGAGTTCTACCTGGATTCTATCCTCTTGGAATTTTTTTATTAAAAAAATGTATATGTATGTGTATGCACCTATGTATATATATTTATATATATTTTAAACATAAAAAATGTCTTCAATAAATAAATTGTCGGACCTTGTCCATTTCTTAATATATGACGTCATTTGTTTACATTCGATACGCCAGAGCAGTTATGAATGTACGAGATTCATGGAAGATTGGAGTTTATAAGCAATAAATTCGACCTTGTCTACCGAACGCTTCTTTGTAGCCTAGAGGTAAGGCACGTCAGCGTATATGATGGTTCCGTATAGGAACCATCATATAACCTGAGAGCGTTTCGGTTAGCAAGATCGATTTTACTCTTTACGAAATATTTAAGTAAATGCTTTGTTTTATATTAGCATGTCAGTGAATTCGAACTCGGCTCTCCGAATCCTCAAAACTGCTATACATTACTCCACCGTGTCTCCTATATGTATGTATATGTATGTGTATGTATGTGTGTATATATATATATATATATATATATATATATATATATATATAAATTTCATTTTGCTTCAACATGTCATAACATACGGGACCAAATTTGCGACTTGAACAGAAAAACACTTTAATTATTTGACAGGAATTGATATTGTAAAGAAATAAAAATAAAAATATATTAAAATATAAATAATCATATCATCGAAACAATTTTACTCGATTTAACTATATAAAAATTTATTAAAAAAAATATTAAAATTTTTATGAAAGATTGCATGACGAAGGGCTGCATAAATTCGTCTTGACAGCTCTAGATTGAATTGCCACGATTTGTAAGTATGGTGACCCGTAATAGAAATCAATATTTAATTTTTGTAAAGTAATTATTTTTTGTATTTTATTCTATTATTATTACTATTCTTTTAATGGAACAATCACTACTTTTAAAACCTGAATTATGGAAAACATTGTTTGACATAAGATATTGTTTAAAATGAATGTAAGAAAAACTTCTATATACATGCAAATGCATGCATTTAAGTTTTTGGTGAAAATGCTTATTGTGATTTATTAAGAAATTCACTGTAAAAAATTTAGGGAACAAACTATTTAATTTCTAAAATAAGAAAATAAATCTTATGTCTTATTCACGAGTGAAATATTAAGGCTTTGAGAAAAAGAATTTTGTATAGAAAACAATATTTTCAGCTGAAAAGGAGAAATTATTACGAGTCTGCACACCCGTAGTTAATAATAATATACCATCAACAACCGTGTCATGTTTTTTTGAAATTATTTTAAGAATAGTTCCAATGAATATTTTCCGAAGATTTTGTATATTTATTTATTAAAGGATTTCAAGTTTTTAAAAACAAAATCCTACAAGGTGGTAGCTATTAAAAGAATAAATTAGGTTTTTTTTTGTTTTTTTTTTAAATTATCACATTAAAAATAACTAAAAAATATACCAAAGAAATTTTTTGATGCTTTTATTCGAGATAATAGATTTAGAATATGAATGAAAAAAATTAAACTAGAATTTTATACTATTTTATTTAAAAAAAAAAAAAATTAAAGACGAAAGGCATTTGTTAATTTCTGTCT
Organism: Acanthosepion pharaonis; assembly: GCA_903632075.3. Classification (NCBI taxonomy): domain Eukaryota; kingdom Metazoa; phylum Mollusca; class Cephalopoda; order Sepiida; family Sepiidae; genus Acanthosepion; species Acanthosepion pharaonis. The sequence goes on along the minus strand of CAHIKZ030001742.1, from coordinate 367,230 downwards.
GGCTTCCTGGGATGAGGACTTATCATTATTTGCACAACAGGTATACCTCATACTATGTCGTTAATTGATTCTGGGGGTCACGATAAACACACTATAAACCACATATAACAGTAATTATATGTACGTACAGTATTCTGAATAAAATAATTTATCAGCGATATAGCCTTACGCTTAGCATTAGCAATAAAGGAACGGTCTTGCAATTTTTCCAATATATTCCAGTTTCCATTAAAAAAATTTTCTGGAAGAAACCTGTTTTCTTCGATGATCTTAGCCAATGCTTTAGGAAAATCGACTGCTGCTTGTTCGCCAGCTGATGCACTTTCACCTTGCTTCTTAACTGAGTGAAAACATTTATTGTAAATGTACGTATTTTATATATTTTTATTCTGATTTATTGTACAGTAACATGCTTTTATTTGCATTTAATGCTTTTCTTATTAAGACTTCAATATTTTTGGCGGACAGACGTAAAATCGAATAAAATGACTTAAACTTGATTTTTATTTTTCCATATATTTTTTTGACAAACGACGTATAATAGAGAACGACTTAATACGAAACTACGTAACCCGAAGTATATCTGTATTTATATTTGGACTGTTGTTCTTACTTTTGTTGTTGTTAATATAACGTTCGAGCGGCGTTGTGCTCGCCGGCCTTCCTCAGGTGTATATCGATCTGGGTAACCTACAAGGAATTCTAAACTGAATCCCAGAGATTAAATAAAGAGCTCAATTCAGAATTCACAGACGTTGAGGTTCTACTGCAACATGGTGAACAAACATTAGATGCTCTGTCAACAGAAATATTTATTGCATAGCGAGTTTCCATATTCAGTGCATTTTGCAAACTAGTCAGCCGTGGCAAGCAGTGTTTCGTAGGGTGTGTTCAGAGAGATGTTACAGCCGTCTCCTTCAATCTTGAATAACAAATGTTACCAGGTCGGCTTATTAGATCTACAGAAATGATATATTAAAATTTCAATAATCTAAGACAGTTATAAGTTCCTCTTGTAAGTAAGTCTCAAAACATCTGGAATGAACATAGTCTCTCTTTCCCCCTCAAGCTCCCCCCTCTCTCTTTCTTTCTCTCTCTCTCTCTCTATATATATATATATATATATATATATATATATAAAACAGTTATTGGTCAGAATTGAATTAAACCAGGAGACAGGAACCACCTAGTTTGTTATATATATATATATACGCACACGTACACAAACATACATACATGCACGCACGCTCACAGGCACAAACACACGCGCGCGCCCGCACACACACACACACACACACACACACATATTTATATATCTCAATTCACCCCAAACAAGGCGTTAATGCAACTAAAAGCAAGGGGCTACTGGAAGTGAAAGAGAATGAAAAGACTATTTACTCATATATAAATAAATAATTAGATGTCGAACAAGGCTAGTATTATGGTGCTTCCAGTAAGGACTGAACTCACTGTTTAGTCGTAATTCATCTTGGGAGACAAGCTTTCACTTAGACATGAGTTAATAGATAGCAAGCATATATATATTGGGCGACAGAGAGTTAATAGTAGTGGTCAAGATATATATATATATATATATATATATATATATATATATATATATATATATATATATATATATATATATATATATATAGAGAGAGAGAGAGAGAGAGAGAGAGAGAGAGAGAGATAATATTAATGGTCAATATATATATATATATATATATAGATAGATAGATAGATAGATAGATAGATAAAATATGTAGTGCAGCTTCAGTTTAATTTATATTACAACAAATCATTCATACAAAGGTAAACACCACAAACTCACTTTCACGACGCTTGACTCTACATTTGAATGAAAACTCTAACATTTTTAGGCATTTAAAACAACATGCCTGGTTGCGTACGCAATTCCGTAAAATCCTTGTTGAAAACACAATTGTACTTAAACATGAAAACAATAAACAAAAACTAAACATCCTTGAAGCTATATACATAAAACAATTCAAACCTAACCTGACCAAAATAAACTATGGGATCTCCACAGATATTCTTAAATGACTATAATTGATAACAAAAGCCATTGGTTTATACCAACAGCTTCCCATACTTAATACTTCTCGAATTCACTCTCACGTGGTCATGTGTGACGTCACGAGCAGCGGTGCGATTTTCACTTCCGCGTCTCGTATACGCGAGTTTGTGGTTGCTAGGAAATTTTACATGC
>CAHIKZ030001742.1:352500-362500 GCA_903632075.3 Acanthosepion pharaonis | reverse complement strand
TTCCTGCTTTACGCTTTCCAGCGAACTTTAATCTGCAAAAAATTAAATGCAATGTCAATCGCTATCTAATGTCTTCCTGTTTGCTCTTTCCTCTTCCCGCTCATTAGTAATGTTTCCGTTCTTAATTCTTCCACCCTCAGTAACCCCTTGTGTCTCAGTGGCCTTACTGTCTTGCTTGAGCTGATATATAATAACAAAGAAACAAATATATATATATATAACAAATGTTATTTATTATACTTATGCATACGCGCATTAATTTGACGCTGAAATAATTTCATTTTATGCCTGTGTCGAAAAACCTGCGATTTCTCCGTGATATATATATATATATATATATATATATATATATATATATATATATATATATAATGGACAAAGTCCGACAATTATTTTAAGAAATTTTTATGTTTATACTTTATTTTATAGATACATATATCTAAGTAAATGCTTTGTTTATAATAAACAGTATTAATAACATTTACCGATAAATTTTCATAGAAAGTATTCGTCCTCCGGCAGGAATCGAACCTGTATCATATACGGAACCTTTAACCGATTTGGCCACAGAGGCGCATCCGGTTAGCAAGGTCGAATTTACTGTCTTTAAACTTCAATCTCCGATGAATCTCTCACGTACATTCATATCTGCTCAATGCGTATCCAAATGTAAACAAATGACGTCACACGTTATGAAATGGACAAATCGGTTAAAGGCACGTTAAGCTATGACGGTTCCATATAGGATACAGTTTCGAATCCTGTCGGAGGACGAATATTTTCTGTGAAAATTTCTCGGACATTCAGGCCGGTAAATGTTGTTTAATTTATATTGAACACTGTTTTGTAAAAATAAAAATAAAAAATATCAATAAGAACACCGGGTTATATATCTTACTGTTCTTTTTATTTATTTATATATATATATATATATATATATATATATATATATATATATATATATATAACGAAAGCACCTTTATTGGTCATCATATACGTCACCGCATCCAAGACCGGGTGGGGGATCACTACTTTACACATGATCTTAGGAGCACCCCCTGACAAAATAGGTTGATGTGTCCTTATGTAAGTCCTTCCCATGCTGCGTGTGAATACGTGTGTTAGTTTTATCAGTTTCTTTTTTTCTTTTTTTTCTTTCAAGATCTAAATGAGATCGCCTTTTGGTGTCATGATCAGTAGCGGCAGGTACCTTGGTAACGCCACCTTGTCGTTTACACGAAGTGGTTGTGTGGGTCGGTGGTGGACGGTCAGGATATCCTTCTTACTTAACGTAAACACTATAAATACGACCGGCTTGTGGCCGCCTCTCGTTTCCGTTCTCGTGTAAACACGTCTCAGATAAATATCTCCTTTTTTCATTCCGACACACTCAAAGCACGTACTCAGAAAAGCAGGTAGACACACACACCTGACGTGTGCCCAAGATGGCTTTCTCAACGCATAAACACCCTAGGATTGCGAAGGAGTTGTCGAGAAACGTATCGGGGGGTGGGGGAGAGGGGAGGCAGGGAGGGAGGAAGATATTATTATTATTATTACCTTTTTGTGTCCAATAACTTTGAACTTTCAGAGAATAATGTTGCAACATTTACAGGTACTTTAGCAGGGTTTTTTTCTATGCTATTGCTCATCCAATCCAAGACTCATCTCCTGTTGTGTCGGAAACCTACCACCCCTCTTGAAGATGAACTTGTCTGCGTCTTTGAACAGAGATTTTAAATAATAAGAAGAGAGATAGACGGAGAAGTTCTTAGATGAGCTAGTTATTGACTACTCAGGTGATTTCTGTACCTTTTTACCAACCTATTAAAACCCTTTTTATTGTTACGTGTTATTTGGCGTTTGTCTCTACTAACCCCAAATCAACATCATAACATCTCCCAAAGTAGAAGATTACTGGATCTTTTCATCCCAAAATATTAATCCACCCCAACATAGAAATAATTTAAATTTACTAAAATTCACACCAAATTCACCCAGAATGAGGCCCTTCCATTGCACGTTCGCCCTCATCACGATAAACGGGCCAAGAAAAGATTTTTTTAAATTGTAAATTTCCTTGTAAGTAATTCGAATATCATCTATACTTACGAAATGGGAATAACTCTGAGATTTTTGGTCATTTTTCATTCTGAGGGTTGGAGCTGTTTTTAGGCAAGTTAAACAAATTTTGATTTAAAATTTATAATTTCAAAAGAATGCCAAAATTTAATAAAAAAAAAACAAACAAATTTTGATTTAAAATTTATGATTTCATTGGGTGAAATATTATTTGCGATAAGTAACTTTACATTATTTGGGGTTAATTAACAGAAATGATCTAGAATGGGATTATTTTATCGAGATAAGAACTGTACATTGTGGAGATATCTATGCTAATATAAAGGTTAATCCTAGATTGGCAGAGTTTAAGAATGTCTGGTCCACAGAGCAGCGGTTCTTGGGGTGAGAAGTCCGAATGGTACTTTCTCCTTACTGAAAGAATACAAAGGGAATTAAGGGTATATGACTCTCTCGACGTAGCATGTTGGTTTTTATCTATAAAGGTCTGTGTGTTACCCTACTTGGCTTCGCCAAACACCCATAAACCGGTGCTGTTTAAGTCTATAAGAATACAAACCTTTCCTTACTCTTTCTCTCACACACACTTTCTCTTCTTTTCCTCTTGTCACAAAATGTAGCCTGTGGAATGTAGTCCCTGGGCGCGTTCTTTCTCCAGTCGACTAACAACTGAATTCTCACACAGGCTTGTATCATATATGCACACACACACGTTCTTTTCACCTAAGATTTTTTTAATATCTTTATTTGGGTGTTTCAAAGTGATGTAACCGTAAGCCTATTAAACCGTCCGCACATTCAAGCTTACAGTACATGGTATTCCCAAGCGGTCACCCATCTAGCTACTTGCCAGGCTAGACGTTGCTTAACTCTGGTGATCGTGCGTGAACCGGTGATTCAAGTGATTAAACCATCCGCGATTCCAAGCTTATAGTACATGAAGTTCCCAAGTGGTCACCCATCTAGTTACTTACCAGGTTAGACGTTGCTTAACTTTCAACGTAAGCCTAACCCGATAGAAATAACAGGGAAAACAATAGAATATAGAATTAAAACCGACTTTTCCTTCGCTCTTTTTTCTCCTCCCCCTCGTTATACTCCCTCTTCCCCAGTTCACTTCTCCTTCATCTTCCCTTACTTTTTTCTTTCTTTTTTCTCAGTATTAATTTGTTACTTTTTTTCTCTTTCTTTTTCCCTATCAAACTTCCTCTTTCTTTTTTTTTTTTGTCGTACTCCTCTATTTTTAAATATCCTTTTTAATTCCTATATTTCTACCTCTCTACATTCTCTTCTTTTTTCTCTTCCCCCTTTCTTTCTCTTTCCCCTCATCATTTTCTCTTACACAAACTCTTTCCTTCTCGTTTCCTTTCTTTTTTCTCTTTCACTGTAACTCTTCGTGTATAATACGGACTTTCTTCTGGAAATTAAAATCTAAAACTTAACAGTGCGTATTATATTCAAGAACTAAGAATTAACTTATTTTTCCGGGTACGTACGTCGCCATATTCGGGGCCAATGACGTAGCATGGGCGGAGCCATATGCGCAGTAGCCCCGGGCTTAAAATTCCTAGATTTGAAAAGAAAAAAATAGAGTAGTAATAATTAAAAAAAAAAAAAAAATCCCCTCTGTACCTTGCTAAATGCAGATGGTTATCCAATTAACACTCTTTTCAGGGGTTTCATTAAAATATAGAAGGAAACTGGAGAGTCGAGGGCAAGGGTAACGAGCCCAAGTCGAATAGGGCCGCATCGGGTGAATGTACTCGAAATCGGAACTTCTTCAGGAGAAAAACGACCGAAGATTTTGTCGGTCGCTGGTTCTTAATGAAACCTGGGCATCGTGTATACTGACTTTAAAAGTTGGGCCCCTCGTGTCGGTGTAATGGTTAGCAAGGTTATCTCGCTAGAACAATTATGACTGAGTAGTGAGTTCGATCCTCACTGGCTACCCTATACTTTCGGCCTTGTACCACATCTAAGCTATGCTTAGGAAATCACTATATTGGCTTTAAAAGTAGCTGGATTTTTAATATATATATATATATATATGTGAAAAGTGTATATAAATATAAATAAATATAAGTATGTATAATTATTTATATATTATATGCGCGGTACTTATTAGAAAATACAGATATATATATATCGCCGGTAGTTCGTTCTGTATTTCTATCGCCTTTATTTAGTTAGCGATCGTAGAATGACGATCTGAGAACTCTGAAAAAAATAATGAAATAAAAAATAAAAACAACACAAAAATAAAAAAAAACAGCCAAAAAAAGCGGGAAACGAAGCAACAACAACAACAACAACAAAAATTAACAAACAAGAAAGAAATGAAAGAAATAGTATTTTAAACGTTCGCCATATTGTACATTTCCGCCATGTTTATTTGATCGACATCAGACCCGAACGCCGCAGGACTTCACCCTGGCTAATTTATGTCCTGCTCGATGGGCGGAATAATTGAGTATTTCCTATCACCATCAGGGGTCGGAATTTCGAATGCAAAATTTTGAGGAAGGCACCCCCACCCACAAAAAATAAAGATTACCGTAACACAATCTTTCTATCTCGATGTCTTAACATTTATCAGTTTGGTGGGTGAAGTTGTTGCGTGTTTTATTATCAGTGACGATCAGTGTTGATACCCAAGTAAAAAGCCATAATTTTTAATACTGATTTTCAAGGCATATACTCCCAAAGGTATTTGTCATATTAGAGCAGGAGGCTGCAACATTAGGCTTGGACTATAGTACAAAGAAAACGGGTCTTCGACCATGGAACTCATGTGGAAATGATCAAGAATTGAAGATAGTGAATAACTTCAGATGCCTAAGTTCTTGAACACAAAGTTCTAAAATAAGATTTGATCGTAAGAAAACCTCTTGTCTGGACTGTATGTCACAAACTGAAAAAAAAATAATGGGGTTTCCAACTACCCACAAGATTAAAAATCCAATTGGTTGTGTCTCTGTCGGACGAGCGAGGGATGAACAAGAAGAAGAAGGAAGTCTTTTACGGTTTATCAACACATTGCGGGGCTATTTAAAGCAAGAAAACATTTTCAGATTGTAAGAATCCTTTTTTGAGATAATAATTATTTACTGATACAAGTCTTACTAATTAACCCATAGCTGGGGGAGAATTGTGCCGAATAACTTTAAATTGACCTCAAAGAAAATATATATACGAGGATAATCAAAAAGTAAAAGCAATTTACATATAACATCTTTAATTCCACAGCGGAAAAACAAATGCATATGACACTTTTCGACATAGTCCATCATCATATCTGGTACTAAACTCCAGCAGAGAAAGACTGTACGCCATCTTAGACTCACGTTTTCCCCTGACATGAAGTGGGGCAACTATATCGAATGAATGTTTTCGTCTACGGCAAGGGAAATTTCCCTAGTTAGAATCCATCTTGCACATTTATAAATCTACCATTCGTCTGTGCAATGAATACTGTTATCATATGACCTGGTATGGCCTGGTGTTCCTGCAGTACATCTAAAGATTCTTGACAAAATTCAAAGAAGGCCCTGTAATGCAATTAATCCTGACAAGGCATCTCCTCTTAAGCCACTTCCTTACAGACGTGACGTAGCTGGCCTCTATATACAAATATTTTTACATGCACACGAACTTATAAAATGCCGCCCACTTTCTTTCTTTATAGCATTGTTCGGAAGGAAAGTGTGTAGAGTGTGGTCTTCTCACCGCACAGCAAAGTTTCCATCGCTGACTATGGCTTGCACAGCAGTTTTTGTTAAATAACAACATTTCCCAGGTCCCATAACCGCCCTATTTTCAACACTTGCAACTTTTTCATCTTCAAATATTATATCCTTCTTGAAAGGAACAAGATTCCCATGGCAACTTTCTGATGAGCTTCTCATTTTTTCTTGATTCCCTGATTATATAAATTTAAACGTTCCACTAGATTGGCGATTAGGTCTCACCGTTTTAATATTGAACTAGATGTTACTGCTACTTCTATTCTAATAGCTTTTCTCGCACTTCTCACCTGCGGAAATCCCTTCCGATTTCTTGCTTCCCTGATAACTACAATCTACAAAAACTGAAATGCAACGTCAATCGCCATCTTTTGTCTTTCTGAACCCTGCTCCATTTTTTGTCCTTTGTTCAATCATCCCTACTAAAGTCTTCTCATTCTCTTTCATTTTCACTTCCTGAAGTCCCCTAAGTTCCAACAGCATTATCGCCTTGATTGGGATGATACGATTAAAAAAGAAAATCAACACGGTGAGACATTTCTGGTATCGTTCAAAGAGCTTATTTATCCCTCACGAAGCCACGTGTACACCACATGGGCACCCCTAATGCGCACGAATTTTACGATGCCACAAATCACCACGAGCAATGGTTCCCGCAGGTCCGTAGCTGATACCCACAATTGTCGCCACGTGCTAACGTGATTTGTCGCTTTACCCCTGATCATGACATCTAACCTCCAGTCGGCGCGATCCATTCATCAGAATTCGGATGACAAGTTCCGTTATGTGACATAAAAAGGTACATTCATAAGCTACTTGAGTCCTATAGCCTTGGCTGGCAACAAGTCTACGATAAAAAAGGCCAGCCTATTGCAGGAATAAATCGAAAGAAAGACAATCGCCTAAGTGTGTATGATTTTCTTTTAATTTAGAGGAACGTAAGGCATGTTAGGTGTGTCTTATCAGCGGATTTATTCAACTTTTACAGTGAAGAAATCCTTGGAGATTTAGCAGATAAATGACAGTGAAGCAGTCCTTGGAAATTTGGGAAATAAATTGCAGTGAAGGAATCCTTGGAGATTCGGGAGAATAATTAAAGTGAAGTAATACTTGGAAATTCGGGAGATAAATTGCAGTGAAGCAATCCTTGGAGATTTGGGAGATAAATGACAGTGAAGAAATCCTTGGAGAATTAGGAGGAAAAATTGGAGATGCCAAAATTAATCATGAGCAAATATTTAAATATCTTGCAAGTATTTTAACAAAGGATAGAAAATGCGACACCGAAATCCGAAGAGGGGGGGAATTTAGATAGCGAAAGATGCCTTCTAAAAGCTAAGCAAAGTAATAAGAAACGCAAAAAGTTTGATAGAAACAAAGAAAAGTGTGCTGAATTGTTACGCAATATCAATCTTCTTACGCAGCCATGGATACTGGAAACCTCCACACAGACGAAGAAGAGACTTGAAACAAAAGAAATGCGCTTCTACAGTAGGATGCTGAGGATACCATTGACCGATCATATGAGTAACGACGAAAATGTAAACAAAAAGAACACTTATACTTGCGTCATAAAGAGGCAGTTGAAATATCTAGGGCATATAATGAGGAAAGAGGGCTTGGAAAATTGGACGCTCACAAGACCTATTGAAGGCAAGAGGGACAGATGAAAACAGCACACATCCAACCTAACGAGCTTGTTTAAATGGTCGGCAGAACAGTGATTAGGAGTACACTGTAGTCGTCTTACCACACCACAAAGGTTTTATTGCTGACCACGGCCTCTACAGCAGTTTTTGTTAATTAACAACATTTCCAAGCTCTGACAACTACTCTATTTCCAAGATTTCACTCATTGCAATTTCTTCCTCTTCAAAAAATCAACTGCTACTTGAAAGGAACAAGATTTCAGGACGTTGAGGAAATCCGAGAATGCGACAAGGCAAAAGTGGTGTTCCAGGAATGCTTCCATCAATGGGAACAACGATTGGTAAGTGTGTGGCTTAAGAGGACTACTTCGAAGGAGATTAAATGTCGATTTGATATATGTTGTAGTTTTCTTTTTAAAGAACCAGTCGAGATGCTTTTTGATCAGACCTTGTATACAGGGTGATTGAAACGTAATTCTCTGTTTTATGTATGTTGGACTCTCCTATCTAACTATAATTTTTACAAGACGGGAGAGTCCATTATACATAAAATAGGGAGTTAATTTTCAATCACCCTGTATATATTTTATGTAGTATATATTTATAGAATATATTATAGATATTGATATTTAGTTTTTAGGTCAGATATATAAAGATAACCAAAGGTTGTAAATAAGACATAACTTCTAAAAAGAAACAAGATGTTGTATACTTGGCAAACATGTACCCGTAAAAAATCGGATGACCCAAAGGACGGTTTTTCCCATGACACCGGTATTATTAACTATTAAATTTCTCCACTCTGAGGCAATGTTTCAGTATCTGTCTATATTAGTAATAAGGAGTGCCAGAGAAAAGCGATAATAGCAAAAATTGCAATATGAACACAAAAAATGGTTGCTGATGTCATTAGGTTTATAATACCCAGAAATTCATACGCAGATGTCCTCAAGGTTACATGGTACAGTGGATAAAGGCGTTGGTTAGATCCAGTTGTTAGATTCAAAGAGTCTGGGTTCAATACCCGGTTAAGACAGTGGAGAACTTGGACATCTATTAAAACATGGCACGTGGAACCAGTGAGCGAAATAAAGAGTTCAATTCGACATTCCAATCGCCTGATGAATGCCGGAACATACAACGGCCGAAACGTTGGCGACGAGGACAATAGTCCGAATATTGTAAATATTCGGCAATGTTTATTGTTTTAAAAAGAAGGTTAGAATTGTAATAAATTTTAAACTTATGAAAGTGAATTTATACATTTTCTTTGTTGTTGAGAATTGACAACAAAACTAATAAACACTATTGCCATTATTTACATTGTTCGGACTGTTATCCTCACCTTTATTGCCATATTCAGTGGGATAGATTGTTCTAGTTCCATGTGCCATGCCACTTCCAGATGTCTTAATTATCTCCCTTTTAACTTAACTCTCCAAGTTTTTAAACCAGTGGACGAAATAAAGTGTTCAGTTCGAAATTCCAACAACCTGAAGAAGGCTGTAGCGTACAATGGCCAGAACATTGTGAATATGGCAATAAAGATGAAGACAACAGTCCAAACAATGTAAATAATTACAATACTTCATCTCAGAAATATAGACAGATAAACACTATTTGTTTATTAGATTTACACTATTTAATATATTCTTTATTGGAATAGTTGGCAAAATATCGGCTAACTGCCAATTGAATCAAACTTTATAAAATGGTAAATAAGGATTTTCTCATCGCTGGTTCACATATTTTAACAATTTAATGTTTATAAATTTATGTATAAAAAATTGTTTTCACAGTTATCTCCTTATAAATTGGTAAATGATTGTTGTGACGTACAGTGGCCGTTAATAATTAAGTACTACTCAAGACTTCAATGTTAAGATAAAACAGTATTTAATTACAACTGCAAATAAAAACTTAACAAGAACAAAGAATTAAAAAATTAACCATTTCAGTGAATACCTTTTTAGTACCGCAGCTTGGCTTAACGTCCCGTAAATCCTAAATCAAAACCTAAATCGTCGACGCACAATATTTCACACTAATTCGACTGGATAGTTCCACTCTATAGTCACTCAATAATCACTGCAGTCAGTAGCCTGACACCGCTATTCATACACCTGGTGAAAAAAAAATAATATGTCCAGAATGTCACGTTCGATGTCGGTAGTTACTCATTTTCTTCCGATATGACACTATCTTTCTGAGTCTGTACATATCTATCTATTTATTAAAGACATTTTTATGTTTAACGTTCTTTTTTATAGATACAAGTATTTAAGTAAATGCTCTGTTTATAATAAACAGTATTAAATAACATTTACCGGCCTGCATGTCCGAGAAATTTTCATAGAAAATATTCGTCCTTTGACAGGATTCGAACCTGCATCCTATACGGAACCGTCATTTACGCTGACGTGCCTTAACCGACTCGGCCACAAAGGAGCGTTTGGTAGGCAAGGTCTATTTTACTGCTTATAAACTTCAATCTTCCATGAATCTCGTACATTCATAACTGCTCTG
>CAHIKZ030001742.1:342500-347500 GCA_903632075.3 Acanthosepion pharaonis | reverse complement strand
CCGACATCTGAAACGTGAATAATAATAATAATAATAATAATAATAATAATAATAATAATAATCAAAATGAAATAAAATAAAAACGATAAAAATTTTGTCTAACAACGAATGAAATCAAGATGATACCAAGATGGCGTCCAGTGGTGTCCCGAGGTCACGTGATATCATTCAATCATGAGAGCCAAGGAGAAGACGGTTTTTACATTTGCCAATTTTGTTATTTGTAAATTTATTATTATTATTATTATTATTAAATTATATTATTAAAAAAACCGACGTCATGTTAGAAGTGGTTAAATAATATTAACAATGGTGGGGGGAAAGTGGCGGGTACGAATAATTTAAAAAATTGCGATAAAGAGAGAAAGTTTGCCGCCCGAGGCCCAGAGTGGCTCACGAGGTGAGGGTTATAAGTTTTGGGCGCTGGTAGTAGGTGGTAAGGTTTGTAAGTATTTGTAAGCGATAGTGCGTGTGTGTGTTGTGTGTGTGCGCGTGTGCGTACATGTTTGTGTGTTTATATGAGAGAGGGAGATAAAGAAAGTGAGTGAGTGAGAGAGAGATAGAGAGAAGAAAATGCCATTAAAATTACTCATGTTCTTGCAGCACATCCCAGCGAGCAAAGGACCCCATCCGCTTACCTTTTTCTCTTGGCTTGCAGTTTGCGACCTTTCCTAAAGCCAATGAAATGCACAGATATTGAATGCTGATAAGGAATCAAAAAAAAACCTCAGTAAATGTGTGCATCTATCTATCTATCTATCTAGCTGAATATAAATATATTTCAGTTTATATATATATATATATATATATATATATATATATATAAGTGAACATAAAATCAACAATTAGAGGCGACAGTCTGTTTCATGCTATATGCAATCGTCAGGCCTGACGATTGCATCTAGCATGAAACAGAAAATAAGAAATATATATATATATAAATATATAATATTATTGGTAAATATACACATATATATGCGAAATATATAAATATATATACATAGGTGCCTACACATACACATACATTTTTTTAATAAAAAAATTCCGAGAGGATAGAATCCAGGTAGAACTCAATGTCTAGGACAGATAATGATACAATAAAAAAAAAAAATAAACACTAATATTCCATGGTCGTAATTTATTCCATTGGAATCGTAAATACGATCCAATTCATCAGACCTACAAATTCAAAAAAGAAAAAAGAAAAACAACTCCGAAATAAAAAATAAAATTTAGTGAGAGTGTATAATGAGAGTGTATAACGAATGTTAGTTATAAAGAGAGGGAGGGTAACAGACGAGAGAAGGTGGGGATTAAAATTTAACAGAGAGAAGTTTTAGAGAGAGAGAGTCAAAGACGGTTTAAGTGAGAAAATATGAATGTATTAATATTATTAACATCCGACAACATTCATATTATTTTTTTTTTTAAATTTTATATTTAAATATTTCTAAATTAAAATTTTTTATTACTCGATTTAGTAGATTTTATTTATTTATTTAATTACAAATTAAAAAAAATTTTTAGGTTAGAATTCATTTTAATTAACTTAAGTTTTAATTACAACTTTAAAATATTTTCATTATTAGTTTTTAGACTATATTTCATTTAATAGAAGTAAAATGTTACTTACCATCAGTAAAATTATTTTTCTATATCAAGTATATTTATATTAAAATTTTTAAAAATTTTTTTATATTTAAATATTTTTTAAGTAAAATTTTTTTTTTTTTTTTACGGCAAAAAAAAAGCTTTTCATTTCTCTATTTTAGTAAACTTTATTTATTTATTTAATTACAATTTAAAAGAAGTTTAGTTTAGAATTCATTTTAATTAACTACTATTTTAATTACAACTTTAAAATATTTCCATTATTATCTTTTTTTTTTAGACTATATTTCATTTAAATTGTATCCGAGTTCTTTACCGTCAATAAAATTCGTAATCATTCAAAAATTAAAATACTCATCCAAATTCTTTTTAATTCTCTTTAATAGCCATTCAGATTGACACCAAACACTAAAATCTTCGTACTGGACTTTTCGGCGCGAATGTCAATTAATACAGCGTGCCGCTTCTAAATTTCTGGCTGGGCAAATTGCATCATTTTTTTTTTTCTCAAGAGGGTGCCCAACTGACCCTATATACTGTGCAATCGACAAAAATAAAAAAAAAATTTATGCGCAGAAATTAAAAAAAAAATGACGACAATTTACCCATCACAAATTAATATATATATATATATATATATATATATATATATATATATATATATATATACATATTTAGTATATCAAAATTAAAATATATATATATATATTTATTTATATATCACAATATATATATATATATATATATATATATATATATTTTTTAAATATATATGGGTAAATTATCGTCATTTTTTTTTCCTTTTCTAATATTTTGTAAAATAAAAAAGAGTTAATTTCTATATCAAAAACTGCCACGAATAGGCAAGAAAAATTCTAATGGCCAGCGTGATTTAAACAGCTGACTGACACAAATGTTAAATTAGCATGCTAGCATGCAAAAAAAATCGATAGCTGCATTCGTCACAAATGGGAAAAATTTAAATCTGCATAAAACTTTTATTCCAATTGGCTCATTCGCTTGCTTAAACTCAACGTTGATTCTGATTCCGCAGAACTGGGTTGGGTGTAAAAATGTATTTTGTTTTAAATTCTTTTTTCATTCGGTTTTCCAGTTACGAGTCCTTTTTTAAAGCTGATCGTTTTGTGTTCATTTTGTTTAGTTCTTTTTTTAATAAATTTTTAATGTTTAGTATAGAGTTTAGAAAAAAATTCGCAGTGTGAGATATTTCAGTAAGGCATGTAAATAACATCAATGCGGCAAAGGACACTCTTTTAAAAAAAAAGGAAGGACAAAAATATTTTAAGTCAAGTGATAGCGATTGTTGTATGAGTCGTACGATTTTTGAATCAAGCACAGGCAACGCCGGGCATGCTATAGTATATATATATATATATATATATATATATATATATATATATATATATATATATATATATATATATATATATATAAATAAAAAAAAAGAACAGTAAGATATAAAATCCGGTGTTCTTATAGATATTTTATTTTTACAAAATAGTGCTCAATGTAAATTTACAGAGCATTAATATTATAAATTAATTGATTTAAAATATGGTTATTTTCGCTACACAGTTCAACCATGTTTCAAAAATAGAAGCTAAAACCCTAATTTTATTTTTTGCAAATAAATTAAAATATATATAGTTCCATTTCATCTTCAAGCGAATTTTGGAGTAACTTTTAAAATTTACCGGGTTTTAAATACACAGCTAAAATCACGTTTCCATGGTTACAGAATATTCTACTCAAATTGAACACGGGGTGTCTAGATTTTCCTTATGTCCGTATCATTGTATCAGTTATTAGCTACATTTTGGTAAGGGGTGAGGATGTATTTTACAATGAAACCTGACGTCAGTTGAATGGATGTCGTCTGAATTTAAAAAAAAAAAAAAAAATTGTAAAAAAAAAATTTAACGGTAAAAATTTTTTTTGTCATTTTTAAAATTAAAGATTTTTTTTTTTTTACTTTTTTTATTTAACTACGATTTGAAATATTTTCCTTTTTAATTTTTATTTTACTATATTCTTTTAAGAACAGTTAAATGTATTAGAATCCATTATATTATGTAGGATTATTTTAACATTAAGTTTAAGTATGTATATGAGGTTACATTTTTTTTTTTTTTTTATTTTTTTATGACTATACAGAAAAATGGTTACTTAATTTTACACTGATTTAGTAAACTTTTCTTTTATATATAAACCTATTATTATAATATTTCACATGTAAGTACTGAGGACATGGGTCATTCAAAAGCTTACATGTTTTGGTATTTCATATTAATTTTATTTTACTATAGGTGTTATTTTTTAAATTCTTTTTATTGCGTGTAGTATTATTTAAAAAAAATTTAAAGAATTCATTCAATTTAACTAAATTTTAATTATTATTTAATTCAAAATTACAACTTTAAAAATTTAAAATTTTTCATTGTTTAGTTTTAAAAGACTATATTACTTTATAACATTCGAAAAAAAATTACTATATTAAGTAAGATTATTTTTCCATATCAAAGTATATGTAAATTTTTTTTTTTTTTTTTTTTTTTAAGTTTCCAAATTTAAATATTATTTAAGTAATATTAATGGCATGATACAAAAATAGCTAAGTCAATTCTCAGATTTAGTAAACTTTATTTATTTATTAATTAATTAATTTATTTATTTCAAATATATGTAACCTAATTAATAAAAGTTTCATATGTATGTATAAATAACATGTTAAAATTCAATTTATTTTACTACAATTTTAAATCAATTAATATTATATATATATATATATATATATATATATATATATATATATATTTATTTATTTAAAATATGATTCCAAATCTGCTACATAAGAGGTCTCATGTTTTTCAAAACAAGAGCCGAAAAAAAAACAATATAATCCTTTAAAAAAAATTGAGTTTTTAAATTAAAATAATGCTCCGTTCCATCTTCAAGCGAAATTTTTTTTTTAATAACGTATATCTGAAATTTACTTGTTTTAAAAAATTGAAATCAAAATCTCCATGGTAACAGCAAGGGCGAATTGTTTTAAATTGGGTAGGCGAGTTAGGGTGTTAATAATAAGTAGCGGTATAGAGATACTTTCAAGATGTCAAGTCAAAAAGGTGGGGGTGTCTAAAATGAAACGGAAGAAGTATAAACCTTCGTCTAGTTTGTTTGTCTATGGAGATTTATTTATTTTTTTTATTTTATTTTATTATGAAAGGGAATTATGCATATAAAAAAAAAAAAAAAAAATTCGTAACGTTTGTTTTTTGACGACTTATAAAGGGTTATCTATTATGTAAGGTATTTAAACTACTTATTTGGGCTATGGATTATGAAAATGTGTTATGTTGTATGCATGT
>CAHIKZ030001742.1:292500-340000 GCA_903632075.3 Acanthosepion pharaonis | reverse complement strand
TTTAGATTTTGGCATTAAATAACCCAAAAAGATGTTGATATGCCGCTAAACAAAATTAACCAAACAAAAATACATATTTAAAACAAAATGACCAACAATATATTTTATCTTTAGTTGAAGCCATACAATTGCGTTTAAAATATATTTAGTTGAAAGATGTAAAATTGTGTTCAAAATATTTAGATTTTTTGCATTAAATAACCCATAAAGATGTTGATATGCCGCTAAACAAAATTAACCAAACAAAAATACATATTTAAAACAAAATGACCAACAATATATTTTATCTTTAGATGAAGGCATACAATTGCGTTTAAAATATATTTAGTTGAAGCCATAAAATTGTGTTCAAAATATTTAGATTTTGGCATTAAATAACCCATAAAGATGTTGATATGCCGCTAAACAAAATCAACCAACCAAAAATACATATTTAAAACAAAATGACCAACAATATATTTTATCTTTAGTTGAAGGCATACAATTGCGTTTAAAATATATTTAGTTGAAGCCATAAAATTGTGTTCAAAATATTTAGATTTTGGCATTAAATAACCCATAAAGATGTTGATATGCAGCTAAACAAAATTAAACAATCAACCATGCACGTGTACACCACATTTTGACTTATAATTTCCGCCAAGAAAAATGCATTAAAGGTGCCCTAATTTACTGGCCTCCCTACGCGATTAATATACAACCGGACTGTTTCAGTTCATCGCCCGTTCTTACCAAATGCGAGATTACGTAAATCTTAAAGTGATTATCTAATTTATATTTATTTATTCTTAGTGCCACTCACTGGATTTACAAGAATAGCTTAAAAATTGAAAGTTGTGTCTTTTTCAAAACTAAATTTGTAACTCACTTCAGACTTTCTTTTTATCCTATATTCAAAAATAATAACGAATAACTTAATACATAAAGTTTCCTTAAAATCTTATCTCTTTTGCCTAATCTCCCTTGCTGACTAATGGTAATCTCGTGGGTGGCGGATTTGAAATTTTAGGTAACCCCTTCCTAAAAAAAAAAAAAAAAAGAAGCCATGCATTAATGACACTAACACTAACTTCGTAGAAGTTAATTAAACCAAAGACGGTATGAAACTTAATAATTATTAAATCCAAAGAGTGTCCCGAACTTTTAGCCTATAGTGTAAGTGAATAAATAAATAAATAAATAATATTGTTATGATGTTGATTTGGGGTTAGTAAAGACAAACGCCAAATAACATGTAACAATAAAAAGGGGTTTATTAGGTTGGTAAGTAGGTACAGAAATCGCCTGAGTAGTCTATAACTAGCTCAGCCAGAACTTCTCCGTCTCTGTCTTTTGACATGCCACTATTTAACGTCTTTGTTTGTAGACAAGTTCATCTTCAAGAGTGGTGGTAGGTTTCCTACACAACAAATATAAAGTTAAATTTAGTTATATCCAATTTAAAAAAAAATCATTTTCTTATAATTTCAGATTGATGAAATCTGAAAAAAGCTCAAATCGTGGCCAACATGATAAAATTAGGAGACATCATATTCCGTGCAACCCACATAAAACACACATACGCTATTAGTTTCTGCAACTCATCATCTCTTGTTAGCAGGAGTTAATTAAACCTAGGAAGGTACGAAATTAACTAATTATTAAATCCAAAGGGTGACCCCCAAACTTTTAGCCTACAATGTAAATGAATAATTAAATGAGCTGTATTCAAATTTCTCTGAAATTAAATTAAATATCAAACGTTGACATGACTCACGTTTTGGCTCACTAATGCAGATTTTGTTGAAATAAGTCTTTTTTTGATGATTGCACTTCATCGACAAAACATGTCACATTAGAAATTTTCTAAATTGTCTCATTCATATATATATATATATATATATATATATATATATGGAGGACTATCTTGTTAAGGACGACAAATGAGGGGTCAGTAAAATAAATGAGGGCTCAACTCAGATGGAACATGTGCTTGAGCCATTTTCCTCGCGTGGTTGAGGATCTATTGTCACATGTTTCCGCGAGTGGAGAGCAAGGCTTGCTTTACCACAGAGCCACAGTGGCAGGTAAAGCTATCAGATATACAGGGCGGTAATAAAGTCACTATACAGTTACTTATAAAAATCATTAATGGAGGTGGCTTACAGTTCGAACAATATCGATAATAAATTTATTATTGTTTACCATAGCATTTTATTGTTATTAAACAGAATTAACCAGAGCCATTTTAATAAAAACCTCTGGACAGTTGATTAATTGTTTTGTCGTGGTCGTTACTGTAAGCAACAGTATAGTGACTTAATTACCACCGTGTATATAATATAATATTTCTATGTGTTTAGAACACATATAAAGTTCTTATCATGTTACTCGGCGATCCCAGTAACACGGAAATTAAGTAGCTGTCTAAACTTTGTCTCTTTCTTAGGTGCACTGTTGGTCAATGTTTAGGCAGGTGGGGGGTGGGGGTCTGCCTTTTGTTCTTTCTTCTTTTACGTTTCATTTTCCCGTGTTGGTTTTCTCTTTTATTTTGTTTTTATTCGTTCTTAGGTTTTCATTTTATTTAGTTTTCTTTTGGTCCCTCATCGTGGCCTTTCTGTTGGTTTTACCCACACCTGGTAGGGATAATTCCAAGGAGAATATTAATCTCTCAATCTAATCTACAGAGAATAATAATAATAATAATAATAATAATAATGAGTAAAGAAGAAAACCTTAAAGAGTCATTTACATACATGATATTGAGCACTTTATTCCATAATATATAGCATACCTTAAAACTCTATTTCTTCATATATATATATATATATATATATATATATATATTTACCTATGTGTGTGTGTGTGTGTGTGTGTGTGTGTGTGTGTGTGTGAAAATGTATATGTATATATATATATATATATATATATATATATATATATATATATATATATAAATATATATGATATACATATGACAGTATGAAATATAAATATTAAAAAAAAACAAAATCCAATCCTAATATGCAATTATGCTGTTATATTAACATTAAAAAAACATAATGGCATATTAGAATTTTTCTTTTTTTATATTTTTTCTTTTCATATATATATATATATATATATATATATATATATATATATATATATATATATATATATATATATATATATATTTTTAGAAAGCGCTCAATATCAGAATAGAGCTAACATATTTGTTTGGATTGATGTGAGTTTGTGACCCTTGACGATCGCAAAAGCGTGAAACCAGGAAAAAAAGGGTCAAACAAATGTAAAATTATATCCATATATATATATATATAACAATATATATATATATATATATATTATAATAAACGTGCAATCAATTTACAAATACAACAATTATTCAAATAAAACTAATGCAAGGTTAATGATTTAAATCATTAACCTTTGCGTATTAATATATATATATATATATATATATATATATGTTAAGAAATGGACGAGGTCCGACAATTTATTTATTAAAGACATTTTATTTATGTTTAACGTTGTTATTTTTATAATACAAGTATTTAAGCAAATGCTCTGTTTATGATAAACAGTATTAAATAAATTTAATAAATATTAAATATGAAAATTTCTCGGACATTCAGGCCGGTAAATGTTATTTAATACTGTTTATCATAAACAGAGCATTTGCTTAAATACTTGTATCTATAAAAAATAACAACGTTAAACATAAATAAAATATAATAAATATATATATATATATATATATATATATACACTCAGCAGCAAGGTCTGTTTCGTGCTTAAACGTCATGAAACAAACAGTTAAATAATTCGATTATATAAGGCTCATGTCGTCAGATAGCTTGTCTATATTTCCTCATGCGATAATGACGTATTTTGAAATCACAATCTTATCTTTTTCTTACTTGGAATGAAACAAAGTCACAATAAGAATGAAGTAATCTTAGCCTCCTTTCTGAATTGGTAACGCATTTAATGTCAGAGGTAGTTGTACGGGTTTAGGTAAAATTCACGAATTCTATCAGTGCTGCATGCAGGCTGACTGAAGTTTAGCATTCTTCTCCTGATTCTTAATCGTTAAACCTTTAACATGGAATCAAAAAATGGACGTAAAAATTCAAAAGAAAAAACAAATGTCGAGAGTGGAAGAAAATAATCAAGTGAATGCCGGGAAAACGGAAAACGATAAATACAGTTTTGTTAATTCTACGTTCCTTGCTTTCTTCAAACTTGTGAACACAGATGAAGACACAGCTGCTGAAATGCAAAGCGTTTGGTCTTCTTTTGATAACGTTTAAACATTGGGTTATTGTTTTTAACCCGTTACAGACCACCGTTGCATTTCGGTGGACCCGAATGAGTTGAAGCATATAATCATTTTACTAGATCAATTACGACTGAATAGTAAGCTCCGTCCTCATCGGGTGCTCCATACTTTCGGCCTTACTAAAATTACTAATATTAATGTAGGAAATATTCTTTCTATCTTTTTATGTACCATGTGTGATACACGCTTAAGCAATCATGTATTTTTCGATACATGACTGACGAAGCAGATTTTTTTCCCGCAGTAGGTTGCCATTTCTTTCTTAGATAGACCAGTTGGCATCCAAGGCTACAGAACCCGGTCAGTCCTGCTATTTACCGATAGTGGGGAGAAGGGCACAAAACTCCGAAGTCAGCATGACGGAAATATTGTTAAGTGAAAAAAATAATAATTTCGTATTAATTCTAGACACACATTTTAAAATAACTGAAAAATTAGTGACTTGGAAAGTTTTTAATTTATATTGAGTTTAAAGTAACGCAAAAATTTTGTGAATTCAAGAATTTAACAATTTTTTGTGTTAAATTCAGTTTAAAATACCTCCAAAATTATGTGAATTAAGAAATTCAATGTTATTTCTTTAAATTATCAAGGAATCGGAATTAAAGTGAGAGGTTTCGTGATGTGAAGTTTTGAAGTTTCGCAGAGTTTGGAATTTGAAGAACTCAACACAACTGAATGTTCACGGAGTTTGTGATTTGAAGATCTCAGTTTTTGGCCCAAGTAGGATTTTCGGCCCAAATAGGTCTTTTAGTCGAAATTGGATTTATAACCCGAATCAGAATTAAAGTGAGGTTTTGAAGTTCCATGGAGTGAATTGAGGAATTCAAAATTATTTCTTCAACATTATCATTGCTGTTTTCTAAGCTGGACCTGAGATGCGTTTAATTTTGGGCCGAAGGCCTAATTAGCCCTCGACATGAGCCAGCTTAAAAATCAGCACGGATTGCGTATTTTAAGCTAGTTGCAAATGAAACACGATATATTTTTAATATATACATTTATCCTGTCAAATGATATATTGATAAAAACTACTTTTATTTTTAGATTGTTGATATTCTTCTTTGTGGGACTCATTTGGAATCAGGTTTTCATTCAATATAACCACAAAACTGCCTTCGTCGACAAAAAAGAAAAAAGAAAAATGAAATAAAAATACCGGTGAAAATGAAACAAGACTATAAAGAATTTTGCCTGCGCATTAAGAAGATATAGAAAGAAGCGTTGTCACAAGGGGGAAGAAAAGTAATAGAACTCAAAAAAAGCAGAGAGTGGATGACGGAGAGGGTTTTATTTAACTGTTATCGTCTGCTGTAGTTTCATCAGTCCCACCAACGAAATATCTAACATTCTGAATTGACCATCAGTGGCTTTCTACGGTTGGGGTACAGCCGACACTGTGTCTGTAAAGTTGAAGCTTGATTACTGTTTCTTCTATAATGGCCAAGACAGATGTTAGCCAATTGGGGATTTTGTAAAGAGGCACAACAATGGAGTCCATTAGCGTCGTAATTGCCCCGACAGTAAACTCTTCCGTCATCAGCGTTTTCGTTATCAGCGATGATGGCGTCAGCTACATCATCGTCAGGAAGCCGCAGGTATCTCTTGCGGCTTTCTAGAGCTTAAGTGTTGGCACCGGCCGGTTTGGTCTGCGGCAGAAGTAATAGGATTTGTTTCAATTCGTATTTGATTGAAATTCAGAAATTTCGTTCGTTGTTCATGCGTTCTTCCACGGAGTCTCTTGAGACAATTTTCCTTTCTTTTCCTAAATTGACTTTCTTTTTTTTATTTTCATTTTCTTTCTATTCTGTCTTATTATTTTCTACTTGGATTTCATTTCCGTCTAGTTGCTTATTTTGATGTTGTTGCTTTTGGTTTAGAGATTGTGTATGGGTGGGGACTGATATCTTTCTTTCTTTCTTTCTTTCTTTCTTTCTTTCTTTCTTTCTTTCTTTCTTTCTTTTATTTCTACAGGTTTGTATCCACTACATGTTATGAATAACATCTATCTATCTATCTATCTATCTATCTATCTATCTATCTATCTATCTATCTATCTCTTATGTGCTTATATCTATCTATCTATCTATCTATCTATATCTATCTATCTATCTATCTATCTATCCCTAAAGATATCTATCTCAGTATAAACGTATCTATCTATCTATCTATCTATCTATCTATCTATCTATCTATCTATCTATCTCTTATGTGCTTATATCTATCTATCTATCTATCTATCTATCTATCTATCTATCTATCTATCTATCTATCTATCCCTAAAGATATCTATCTCAGTATAAACGTATCTATCTATCTATCTATCTATCTATCTATCTATCTATCTATCTAAAAGTGGGAATGTAAATAATTCTTTAGAATTATCTTCTTCTATGTGTCCTGTCTTTTCAGGACGCTTGTCCACAAATTCCCATACTTTGTCTTTTATCTTTTTACCATTTCTCCCAAATCTTCATCCCTCAACCATTCACTCAAACTCTCTAATTAGATTGTGCGTTGCTTTGCTTTGTCCCTTTTATATTCTATCTGCCTTGTCAATATCGAATTTTCTAAGCCCTCTTTCTTTATACACCCCAGAAATTTCAAGTGTCTTTTACTGATGTCATGTATAAGTTCTCTATTGGTTTCGATTTTCTTTAGAATATCGTCGTTTCTCATGTTTTGTCCATGGTATTCTCAGCATCCTTCTGTAGAACCAGATTTCTGTTGCTTCAAAACTTTTCTTCATCTATAAAGAGATTGTCCAGCTTTCACTGCCATATAGGAGGACCGATATCATATAAAAGTCCAGTTCTCCTTTCTTTGTTTCTGTCACTTCAAGTCACTTATTCATCTGTGAAGAGATTGTCCAACATTCAGTGCTATATAGAAGGATTGATATGACATAACGGTTCAATAATCTTTTCTTTGTTTCTGTTGCTTGAAGTCTCTTCTTCATCTGTGAAGATATTGTCCTGTAATCACTGTTATTCAGGCGGCCTGATATTACATAACAGTTCAGTCCTCTTTTCTTTGTTTCTGTTGCTTCAATTATCTTCTTCATCTTTAAGGAGATTGTCCAGCTTTCATTGTCACATAAGAGAACTGATAGTACGTAACAGTTCAATAATCTTTTCTTTATTTCTGTTGCTTCAAGTCCTTTCTTCATCTGTGAATCACAGCCATATAGGCGGACTGATATTACATAACATTTTTGTACACTTTCCTTTGTTTTCTTCAATTCTCTTCTTCATCTGTGAGGAGATTGTCCTGCATTCACTACCATATAGGAGGACTGATATTACGTAACAGTTCAGTACTGTTTTATTTTTCTTTGTTTCTCTTGCTTCAAGTCTCTTTTTCATCCGTGAGGAGATTGTCCACCTTTCACTCCCATATAGGAGGACTGATATAATATAACAGTTCAGTATTCTTTTCTTTGTTTCTCTTGCTTCAAATCTCTTCTTCATCTGTGAGGAGATTGTCCAGCATTCACTGCAATACGGGAAGACTGATATTATATAACAGTTCAGTACCCTTTTTCTTTGTTTGTAACGATATTTTTATGTATTTTAATATTTTGTTCAGCTTTTGGAAGGCATCATTCGCTATCCCGATGTTCCATCGTATTTCCGTATCGTACTTTCTGACCTCTGTTAATACGCCGCCTAGATATCTACATTGTTGCACCTGTTTGATTTCGTTATCCCCACTATGTAATTTGCATGTTGGGATGTCCCTTTTGCTAGCAACCATGTGTTCAGTTTTCTTTCTATTGATGTTTAGTCCTTTCTTCTCGCCTTTACCTGTTTCTATTTTCTGTATTGTAGCTTCCTTTCTTTGCCTGTCATCAACTCTGTACCACCTGCATATCTTATGTTCTTAAGATTGTGGTTACTAATAACGTATCCTAGCAGGAATTCTAATTCTCTCAGAATGGCCTCGCTGTATAGGTTGACCAAGTCTGGTGTGAAGACGCATCATGGACATACGCCATTTTTGTATTTTTACTGCACTTATTTCGTATGCAGGCGATTTGCTGCCAAGTTCTGGATTATTCTAATATCCCCCCAACAGGTTTCCCGGTAGTTCCAGCAGTTCTTTGTGACTTACTTTATCAATAGCTTTTGCATTGATAAAACATATAGTCTTTGGTAAATTATATCGTCAATTTTTCCTTTTGCATATCAGCATGCACATGGAAATGTGTGTGAGTTGTAGTATATGGTCGATCTAAAAATAAAAATTGAGATATCTGAAAAATTTCGACTGAATGAGAAAACTTAAGTATCCATTATTATCTTCCTAGATAGTAGTAGCTAAAAGCTGTTACACCTATTGTCATCCTTGACAATTTCTAATCATATATTCCGCTTAGATTGTTTAGTAATAACTATTCCTTTTGGTTCCAATATTAGATTTTTTTTACAAATTAATATCCAATAGATTAAGTTGAAAGTAAGAGAAAAATTTGACCAGATATGAAGCAAGAGCTGTCCTAATAGTATGTCGCCTTGAGGCGGTATGACGGCTTACGTGCTTCAACGACCTACAGAGATATGTGAGCGGAGGCTTCGGCCCTTAGCAGGTTCAACCAAGCTCAACAGATTTGTGGGGTAGGAGCTGGACGAAAGACACACCTTGGCCCTCCAGGTTGGGGGTTGGTGAACTATGCTAACAACCTACTCACTTAAAAAAAAAACAACAAAAAAAAACAAACTAGCTTGTTATAGAAACCTCAACGACATCTTCAAACAATGACATGGCCGGGAAAGAGTCCTCCAAAGTGGAGCGTATGACGAGTGCTGGTGAAAATCCCCCGGGAAGGCAGCCGGCACGACATGGGCCGAGCTGAAGAGGATCGCCCGGAACGGTGTCCGTTGGCGAGGGGTTGTTGCGACCTTATGTTACCCAAGGAATTAAGAGATATAATGATGACGAGAGAGAGAGAGAGGGGGAGGGATAGAGCGAGAGAGGGAGAGAGAAAGAGAAAGGGAGAGAGAGAGTGTGTGTGTGTGAGAGGGAGGGAGAGAGGGGGAGAGGGAGAGTGTGTGTGTGTGTGTGTGTGTGTGTGTGTGTGTGTGTGTGTGTGTGAGAGAGAGAGAGTCTGTGTGTGTGTGTGTGTGTGAGAGAGAGAGAGAGAGAGAGAGAGAGAGAGAGAGAGTAAAAGAAAAAACACAAAAATAAACCCAGTGTCGGCAGCTTTGTAATGCACAAAACATGCCACGATTTTGTCTTTCGTTCAGATTTATAAATAGGAGGCAGACACGCCCTTTTTATGTCTGCATATAACCCCTAAATATTTCCGCATTAAACAGTATAATAATTTGTAATCTGATCCTTATAAATAGGTTGGAAACAAACAAGCCACAGTCTGATGATGGACGTATTTTTAAAAAAGCATTTAAATATCTTTTGCAAGTTTTTCTTATTTTGGTTTTAATTGCCTTAATATAGCATGAAGCCAGTCACTAAAAATACAAATTACTTTTGCAAACTTAAACTGTTTTTAATGTCAAATTTTGTTTTCTGAAATTAATCTTGATTACGTTGACATCTGCCAACAGAAATATTCTAACCCGACTGAAAATAAACTAAGTCCTAACGAAATAGAATTTGACGAATAAGAATTACTTAAATGAATCTGGCTAAGAACAAACAAAAGAAAACAGTAAAAAAGAAAACAGTAAAAAAGAAAAAAGAATTTTGACTTTATTTGTAGTGAGTGTCTACTACCTGCCAACTACAGTCAACAGGGTTCGAACTCACTTAGGGATGAAAGTGTGCTTAAATTTAGGAGCAAATCAGGAATTAATTATCACCAAAACTAATATTATCCACAATGGGAAAATATATTAGCAACATTAAAAAACGTCATATGTCGAGAAAGACTCAATATACACGAAATATATACAGATACAGTGTAACCCGGATATAAGAGACCCGGATATAAGAGAAACCCGGATATAAGAGAGATTTTCTCTGGTCCCAAATTAGAGCCTGTGTTAATGTATATAAAATAGACCAAACCCGGATATAAGAGAAACCCGGATATAAGAGACTTCTTCTACGGTCCCAACAACTCTCTTATATCCGGGTTACACTGTATATATAAGTTCTACTTTTGTATGGAGCACTGTTTTTTAAAAATAAAAACAAAAATACTAAAGAACTCCGGATTATTTACCTAACGTGTTCCAACCCGTTCTATATATTTGCACACACACACACACACACATATATATATATATATATATATATATATAAATTGTCAAAATGTGTGTGTGTATGTATGTGTGTGTGTGTGTATGATCGGATGTTGTTAATGCGTTTCCACAGTTTTCATCCGATTTCGATGAAATTTTTTGTTTGATAGATAATTCTTCACTGCCGATTTTGAGTCCAAATTGTTGGCGACAATGGCTCTCCACTACTTCCTGTCCATTTATAACTCTCAGCAAAGTTTTACTATTTACTATCTGTTCTTCGATATATATCTTTCATAAAAAAATTAATAAAAATAAATCGTTTATATTATTACAATAATATTATCTATATCAAGAATTCTCAAAAGGTGTGTGTATGTATGTGTGTGTATGTATGTATGTATGTGTATGTATGTATGTGTGTGATCGTATGTTGTTTATGCGTTTCTGCAGTTTTCATTCGAACGCTTCTGCGCGCGAAGCCGAAACTGTTGATCAAGGGACTCAACGGCTGAGGTGAAACGCCTCTTCAATTGCTGCTGTGCGTGAGGCTGAAACAAGATTGGGAACACAAAAAACTTTTCAAGGCCACCTCCCCATTCAAATTTTTAACCCCCCACTTGGGGATGTGCCTCAGTTTCACCCAAATTTTGTTACTAATATTGATTTTCGGGTGGTCTGACTTTAAACTTAAACTGCTCTAATTGAACGGCAAAAATTCCCAGTAATGAAAGACCCGGTCGAATATGGGTTATACTGCTAGTACACACACACACACACACACACATATATATATATATATATATATATATATATATATATATATATATATATATATGTACAACATGATTGAAAAGTAACTATTTTATGTATGATGAACTCTCCCGTTTAGCTATAATTTTTTACAAGATGGGAGAGTGCATCATATATAAAATAGTGAGTTACTTTTCAATTACCATATATATATATATATATATATATATATATATATATATATATATATATATATAGATTAAATAATATAAACATATTGTGTCTATTTATTTTATACTGATTATTTTCAGTTTACTAATCATTTTCTTGATGCTAAGATGAAATTCATAAATTCGTCCAGGAAGACGCTGTAATTTTTTCCTACCCAAGTACTTTCGATCTCCCCTGAGACCAACCGAAGGGGTAAATTACAAAAACAAACTTATTGCAACAGTGGTCGTTGTGATGGTGATATTAAAAACATGCGTGAACGTTCTCTGTTATAATTATTTTTAAATTTTAAATTTATCTGTTGTAGTTAGGATTTTTTCATTCCCGAATATGATCTAGGATGAAATTGAAAGTACTTTGGAAAATAAAAGAAATAACCAAAACTATGGCGTTTTTCTTAATCAGTTTTGTAAAAGCACTAAGAAATTGATCCGTGAATTTGAGAGTGTTAAAATTTAAAAAAAAAATAGACAAAACTTTATGGAAGGACAAAAGCGTTAGGATTTCTGAGGATAAGTGGAGACCATAAATCAAATTACCTTATCGCATCCATGGCCAGACCCCAAAGAGCGCCTATCTGTCCGAACACTGTGGATGCTATCTGCGCTTCGCTACCGGTGACACATCCCCGTTGGGGACTTCTAAATACCCCCAAATGTTGTACAAAAAATGTACTTTGCGTTTTTCACAGCAATTACACCATCTCATGCGTTATCTGAGAGTTTGCCTTTGATGCTCTGTAAAGATATAAATAAATAAATCATCAAATAGCTCGCGTACCATGAACATATATATATATATATATATATATATATATATATATATATATATATATATATATATATATATATATATATATATATATATATATATATATATATATATATATATATATATATATATATATATCCAGACCTAACATCTCGACTTCAGTGATGTATTTCGTTTTGTCTTTTCTACAAATATTTTATCCCTGGTTCCTCGACTACACGAATTTAAACTTGCTACTCGATTGGCAACTAGGTCTCACTCCTTTACTGTTGAACAAGCAAGATGCAACCGCCACTTCCACAGTTTCTTTTCTCGCACTCCCCACCCTGTAGAATTCACTTCCGGTTTTATTACTTCCCTAATAATTATAATCTTCAAAAATTTAAATGCAGAGTCAATCGCCATTTTGCGTATTCTTGAACCTTGTTTCTTTTTTGCCCTTTCCTCAACCCTCGCCATTCACAGTGTTCGCATTCACTTTCACTTTCACTACCCGTCATGCCCTGCGTTCTAGTGGCATTTCCGCCTCGCTTGGGGAGAAATGATTTAAAAAATCCATATATATATAGATATATATATATGTATATATGAAGATATTGACCCCTAATATTATCTATCTATCTACCTATCTTTTATATATATATATATATATATATATATATATATATATATAATGTACTTACATATATATATATGCATATATGTATATATAGAGATATTGACCCTTAATATTATCTATCTATCTTTATATATATATATATATATATATATATATATATATATATATATATATATATATATAATGAACTTATATCTTTTACTCTAAGAATATCAGGAAAAAAGGATAAAATCTTGTAAGATTATTCTTGGCTAACAATGAAGAATGTATAAAATGTGTGTGTGTGTGTGTGTGTGTGTGTGTGTGTGTGTGTGTGTGTGTGCCTGAACGTTTGAAAGACTGAAGCAAAAAAATTAGGGAGGAAGACAAGAAAAATTATAAGAAGTCAAACAAATTAACCTCTAATCCGTTCACTCTTCCCACTAAGCAAACGTCACTCTTAATTAATAACAATCAAAATTATATGCAGTTAGAGATCTAAGTGTTTTGTTAATTATAAACTTATGAGTCAAGTAGAAGAAAGGTTAAAATGAAATTGAGTGTATTTTATAATTTATTAATGTTGCGTGTCAGAGCCTCGGACTTTCACCGTCACAATATATATATATATATATATATATATATATATATATATATATATATATATATATTTCTTTTGATTTATGGATAAAAACGTTAATGAGGCAAGTAGTAGGCCATCACCCCGAAAATCTTATCAATTGGGATTCAGATTGGAAAGAAAGAAAAGAAGAAAGAAAGAAAATAAAAGAAAGAAAAAAGAGGCAGAAAGAAAAATATGAATGGATAAAGAAAATAAAAAGGAGTGATAAATGAGGTAGGAAAATAAAAAAAATCTAAAAAGAAAAACTTTCAGTAGAAACAAAAAAAAAGAAAGTGCGTCTTATAAATGAAGAATATGGCGAAAAAGAAATAACGAAAAAAGTAATGAAGAAAAATAAAGAAAGGTAGACCGACAGAAAGACAGACAGACAGACAGAAAGAAAGAAAGAAAGAAAGAAAGAAAGAAAGAAAGAGAGGCAGAAAGAAAAATATGAAGTGGATAAAGAAAATAAAAGGAGTGATGTAAATGAGGTAGGAAAATAAAAAAAAAGTAAAAAGAAAAGAAATTCAGTAGAAACAAAAAGAAAGAAAGCAAGCGTCTTATAAATGAAGAATATGGCGAAAAAAGAAATGACGAAAAAAGTAATGAAGAAAAATAAAGAAAGGTAGACCGACAGAAAGACAGACAGACAGACAGAAAGAAAGAAAGAAAGAAAGAAAGAAAGAAAGAAAGAAAGAAAAAAAATGAAAGAAAGAAAAAGAAAGAAAGAAAGAAAAAGAATGAAAGAATAGGTTAAGATGAAGAAATTGTGAGAACGACGGCAAATAAAAAAAGCAATTTCCCACTCCAAATAAAAAAAATAAATAAATCATAAAAAAATACGTGCAGATAAAATGAATAATAATAATAATAATTACATTTTTCTCAAACGTTTTAATAAATGTTCATGGAAAAGTTGTACTGTAAGGCCTTCGTTGCACTGCTGGAAGCCAAAGTAGAATTAGGAGAACTAATATTAGTTTATGTTACGGGTTAGATTTTGTAGGACAGGCTGTGGTCAAGGGAGCGTAAATCGTGATGGCGGACGGAGATTGAATTCCACTTCAGGTCAATTGGGGTAGCTATGAATCTATGTCACGTCACTGGCATGCCACAATATTTAATAAAGATGAGAAAGCTAAATCAACTCTCTATCATAGTGAAAACTTATCGTTCTCCCAGAATTTATATATTCCATCGAGTATCCCTATTTTCGTTGTTTTATAACAGCTTTTCAACATTTATTATCTACGTCTAAAGAAGAAAAGTTTTTATCCCATGAGATCTTTAAGCCACGAGAGCGTATCAATAAGCCCATTGCCCACTGAGACATTTTTCGGTGAATTTTGATCTTGAAAGTTAATTGTATAATGTTTGATCTATACAATAAATAGAGAATCGTTGGGTAAAGTTCATTAACAGGAAATGAGATTATGTTGAAAACCAAATACTTGTTCAAAATAAATTGCTTTTCATCATTAGGCTGCACAGATTTAATTTTCTTTGCTGCTAAACAATATACCCGGAAACAATTGAGGACTTTGTGAATTTGAATTTCCAAGGAATTGGTAAATATTATATTGTATCAATTCTTAGGCCTGCTGTTAGAAAAGTTGGTTCATTCTGACGTACCAGACATTTTTTCTTTCCAAAATCTATCTTACATATCTATAAGTTTACCAGTCATCCATGCTTTGAATATTGCTGCCATATATGGTCTGGTGTTCCTGCTATATATTTAGAACTTTGGGCACTTCGACGTGATGCATTAATTAGGCTTGTCTCGCTAGGTCAATTACGAATAAGTAGTGAGTTCGATCTTCACTATATGCTCCATACTTTCGGCCTTATGCCACATCTTAGCTTCGATTAGTAAATCACTATATATTTAGAGATTCTTGCTCAAATCCGACGAAGAATCTGCAATGTTATTGTTCCTGACCTGGCATCACAGTTTCAGTCACATTCCTACTGCTATAATGTAACTTCCTTGTCCCTTTTCTATAAATACTTTCATAGTAATTGTTCTAATGAATTATTTTTTGTACATAGGGGAACTAGTTAGGTTTTCATAGAGACTCTGAGGTATTATGGTGACTGTAGTAAGAATGGTAAATAAGAATATGTTGTTTTGGCGTAAGGAATACTGACGTATGTTTGGGTCAGTAATTGTGGCTAGTTTAATTATAAAACAGAATAAGACCAGCCTTTCTTGTGTCACATTTTTGTATTTTACACAAAATAAATATTACTTTCTTTTTGGAGTTTCATTTTTTGTAAATTGTACAGATGGGTAGTAGTTTGGATTCTTAGGTTTTATGGTGTTTCTCGTAAGAAGGGTAATTAAGAATGTGTTGTTTATTTTGATATGAAAAAGACGATGGACATAAATTTATGAAGCAGGCATAATATCTATCTCACGCACGGTGAACACTAGACCTGGTTTCTTTAATATTTCCCCTTTTCTAGCAAGATTAATGCTCGAAAAACGTACATATAAGTTTTAGATCAAAATAAAATTCTTTTCGTTTTTCATTCAAAATACTCAGATTTTAGGAATACATTTTCACAACATCGCCCACGTGACGACGACGTGATCTTATAAAAGATTTCAGTTATCTATTTGGATTGGTATTGCTTTTATGTTCATCGTATTTTTCATGTTGAATTGTATATGGTCTATGTTAATTATATTTTATGAATATGTCCTGAAGATGGTCTATTAGACCGAAACGTCCGACGCTGACATTAAACATTAAAACAGCATAATTGCATATTAGAATTTTTGTTTGTTTTTTCAGTATATTTTCTTCATACTGTCGGATCTATATCCATATATTTGCTTACACACACACACACACACACACACACACACACACACACATATATATATATATATATATATATATATATATAGGTGTGTATATTCTAAAAATTATATACTTTTTTATGTCAAGGATTCTGTAGGGATTGACGAACTACTTGGTGATAATCATGTTATTCTCTGCTTTATGATAGTGTTATATTGTAGAATTTCTATTAAGGTAGTTTTTTGTAACTTTCTTCCTGATGTCTGCTTCATACTTTTGCGGCGCTTAGCATCACTAACCACGTGATAGTGTCTGTTGATATGTCGTCTATTAGGCAAGAACCCCTATTCACATTTTGTTACCAACATCCCCATTTGAAATCATTTCGCGATTTTTTTTTTTTTTTTGACGCCGCTTGGTGTGAAATTTTTAATCTGGCCGTTGAAAATTGTGCCCTTGAAGTTTCCTCTTAGGTAAAAGCCATTATCAAAGCTTTCGAGCCGGCATGGAAATACCATGTGAAACCGAAACTTTCTACTTGATTTCACTTCTGCTTGTTCAAAACCCCACAGGAATCACTTCTTGTATAACAGAGGCCTCTTTGCATCCTCTTGTAACTAGTGTAAGCGTCTACTCAAAGAGGCAAAGTTGCTATTCTGACGGACAAGCTTCTTTACTTGATCTGTTCCTTACTACTCCGCTGACTCATGTCATGCTCTGCAGCTCTGTCCTCTTGGCATCTTTGACGACGCTGTAGTGTCTGTAAATATTTATTGCCGAACATCTATTCACAGGACATCTTTTTTGTTGCCAAGATTTCCTTCGAGTGGCCCTTTGGAGGGAATTGAAAATTGTGCCACCGAGAATTCTTCCTAGGCAAATTTAAGAGTGCTACTATATTGTCAACTATGCCTAATCGTTTTTACTGGTAAAATAGATATAACCGTAGGTTGTATACTAATAGTTACTTTCCTCGAACTTCTCGCCTGTGGAATTCTCTTCATCTTCCTTGCTTCCTGACTCTATAATATTCAAAACTTTAAATGCAACATCAACCCTCATCTTCTGTCTTCCCAATACCTGTTGTTTTTATTGTCATTTCACTTCAATAACGTCTTTGCATTCCCTTTCACCAGCAGTAACCCCTTGCGGCTTCATGGCATTATCACGTTGCTTGTGGGGGAATGATTAAAATCAAAACTGTACTCTGAATGTGATGACAAGACACCGTATTTTTCGATGTGTTTTAACCCGAAAATTTGCCAACATTTTCTTGCGTCCTATATACCGAATATATGAATAAGTAATTTTATTACTTAATCTAAACCCAGTAGGTATTAGACAAAAATGGGTAAATAAATGGAAGGTGAAAAAGATAAATATTACCAGTAATATTCAGAGCACCGTATTACTGGTTATTTTTTTTTTTCAAAAACGTATTACGGGTAATATTTTTTCTTTTTCAAAAATATGTTGCTCGTAATAGTATTTTTTTCTTCAAAAACTTATTTCTGGTAATAATTTTTTACAAAGTATTTCTGGTATTAAAACTTATTTTTACACTTTCATAATGCTTTTTACCTCAGTTTCGGGATTAACTATTTACCCATAGCTGGGACCCCTAACAGGTTCTACCACAACGGGGCAGGATGAACCTGGGGACACCAGCAATTAAGAGGTGGTTCTGCGCTCCTCAAAACCTTCTGATTAGAAACCTTGCTTTTGGACGTAGTTTATCGTCTTACCCAGGATGCGGATGTAGTTTATCGTCTTACCCAGGACACGGATGTAGTTTATCGTCTTATCCAGGACGGGGATGTAGTTTATCGTCTTACCCAGGACGCGGATGTAGTTTATCGTCATACCCAGGACGCGGATGCAGTTTATCGTCTTACCCAAGACGCGGATCTAATTCATTGTCATACCCAGGACGAGACAAACATGGGTAAATAAATGGAAGGCAAAAGAGATAACAAATATTTCCAGTAATATTCAGAGCACCGAAATAATCGAAATAGTGAATTAGAAAAACATTTAAATGTAAGAGGCCCATTGTACACAAGTAAAGTTACCATCTACCATTATAAATAAAAAAATATATCCTTTTTGAAATATTGACTGTCGGAAGAAGGGGGATTGTTTTATTCATTCACTCCCTGCTATGAAAAAGAAAATTTTCGTATGTTCAGGAGATAGTGTAGCAGTTGAAGTTTTAATAAATGTCCGTTAGTGGATTTATACTGGCTTTTAGTGAAATATTTCTCGATACCTACGCCATCAATAGAGTTTACAATTCTAAATAATTATATTAAATCAAGTCTAAAATATGAAATCGAGAAAAGGCTAGGATCTCTAATTTTATTGGGCTGAAGCATATTTTTAATATCAGGAATTATTTTGGTAAAACATATTTTTGTTCATTTCCTAGCTGTTGTATACCAAACTTAGTGTATTGCAATTACACACATGAAGTGTAAACTAAAATGTGACTGACTGGTGATATCTTAATCTTCAGAAAGGTTTCTTTATTTTGAACGGTCAAATGTAAAGGTTATTTCTATTTTAATTAGTATGCGGTGGGATTTATTTGGAATATAGCTGTAGTGACCAGAAGACTTTAGGTCAGAGGTCATAATTGTTCCCAAGTCTGTTTCTTTGACCGTGTTATGTATGACATGTCCCCAATGCATGATAGCACACTTTCCAAATCTCAAAACCCACCGAAGTCGTTGGGAAAATTCGAAATAACAATATTTCGAAAATAAAATCTATAAATGGATTTGT
This sequence comes from Acanthosepion pharaonis, assembly GCA_903632075.3. Taxonomy (NCBI): domain Eukaryota; kingdom Metazoa; phylum Mollusca; class Cephalopoda; order Sepiida; family Sepiidae; genus Acanthosepion; species Acanthosepion pharaonis. Next base: position 320,901 of record CAHIKZ030001742.1, on the reverse strand, counting down.
TTACATTGTCCTGACTGTTGTCCTCATCTTTATTGTCATATTCACGACGTTTCGGCCGTTATACGCTCCGACTTTCTTCAGGATCTGCCTATATATTTGAGATGAGGCATTGTAACTATTTACATTATTTACATTGTTCTGAACTTTTATTCAATAATTAAATTTTGGCCCCTTTAATTCTATTATTATCTGTTTATCTTTCTTGATATCTTAACCTTTCTTATGTTGATACAAATTCATAAATTAGCTCTCTAACTTGAGTGACCCTTGGGCCTTGTATTGAGTAAACATTTGTACAAAAATCAAAACACTAAGGCGTTCGGTTTTTGGAGAGAAATGTCCACGACTTTTAAAGCATATTTTGAATTTCAAGATTTATTTTGACGAAGCGTCTTTTTTTTTCGTTTTTTTTTTTGGGGGGGGGCATTTTTCTAACTGTTATATATCAGGCTGACTGAGAGGCGACCGCAGAATGAACCTAGAAAAATAGAACAGACTAATCTCTATCTATAAAAAGGCAGGAAGTGTGTGTGTGTGTGTGTGTGTGTGTGTGTGTGTGTGTGTGTGTGTGTGCAACGAATGCACGGCCCGAAATTTTCGACGGATTTGCACCAAAAATTTACATGCACATGCTCCAAGTTAAAAAAGGTCAAGACCGACTTTGCATTTCCCAACTCCCATCGATAGTGGAAATAATCGATTTTTTCATGTTTCTACGGCAGTTTTCATGTAGTTTGAGGCCATTTTGTACTGGTCAGAGGGAGAGCCTATAGCTGGCTGCCACAAATAGGCAGGAAGATTCTATTGGCCAGCGTGAGAGCCAACAGCTGACTGACACGAATGTTAACTAGCATGCTAGCATGCAAAAAAATCGATAAGTAGGAAAAATTTAAATCTGCATGACACTTTACTCCAATTGGCTCATTCGCTTGCTTAAACTCAACGTTGATTCTGATTCCGCAGAACTGGGTTGGGTGTGAAAAAGTATTTGTTGTTAACATTCTTTTTTCATTCGGTTTTTCCAGTTACGAGTCCTTTTTTAAAGCTGATCGTTTTGTGTTCATTTTGTTTAGTTCTTTTTTCATAACAGATTTAATGTTTAGTATAGAGTTTAGAAAAAATTCGCAGTGTGAGATAGGCAAGAAGTAAGGCATGTAGCAACATCAGCACAGCAAAGGGCACTCCTTTAAAGGCAAGGAAGGGTAAAACTATTTAAAGTCAAGTGATAGCGATTGTACGATTTTTGAATCAAGCACGGCCAACGCCGGGCCATGCTGCTAGTCATAAATAAAACTTAAGAAAAGTTTCTTTATTTTGCGTGAAAAAGGTTATTTCTATGAGAGTTATCATACGGTAGAATTTATTTTGAATATGTCAAAGGTCATAATTGTTCCCAAATCTTTTTCTCTTATGTATGTATGTCCATCAACAGTAAGTTGAAGTTTCGCTTTTCGACTGCATAGGTGCAGGGAATTTCAAAAGTCATTAAATTCCAAACAGCAACACCTCGAAAATAAAATCTGCGAATATATTGTGGATCCAAAAATGCAATAACTAACCGTTTCTACAAATATGCTTACGTTTAAAACAAAGTGGATACCACGTGATAACTCTTAAGAAGATTTTAACGGCTATCCATCGTGGAGTCATTGGATGAAGGAAAAGACTGACGTTGTCTCAGGTGTGCATATGGGGGGCGGGAATAATTCGTTTTTGTTTTTTTAAGAAGGACATTTCTCTATAATTTTTCTATTTAACAATGGTAACTGATCAGGTTTCATGTCGTTACAGTTTGGGATTTTTCGGGGGAAAAAAAAAATCTTTAATAAATTCGCGTTCAGCTCCATTTTGCCTGTGTGTTGCCACCTTACACCAGACGAACACAACAGCTCATTCTAGTCCAGCCTGTATCACTAAGACGCGTAGTATATTTATAATTACCCGAGGTCACCACTCAGTCAGGATGTGGCACAAGTTCGATTTTACGTGGTGAGCGCTATACACATACGCAGGTATATGCGTAAAGGACAAAAACTGCTTAGTCCTCCACGAACAGTATCACAGTGGTGGCGATATTACACAGACCAAAACCTATCTCAGTCCAATGAAGGTATTGTTGCAAGGTTGGAATCCTCTGGGTGCCTTATCCTCTCCTCCTTTGGACAAAATCGAAACTCCTTTGCCCGCAAAGACCTGCCCAACAGCATTAATATATATATATATATATATATATATATATATATATATATATATATATATATATATATATATATATATATATATATATATATATATAAAGAACAGAGAGAGAGAGAGAGAGAGAGACACATTTTATGTTTATACATAGAAAAATTTAGGTAAATGCTCTGTTTATAATAAACAGTATTTACATTTACCGGCCTGAATGTCCGAGAAATTTTCATAGAAAATGTTCGCCCTCCGACAGGAATCGAACCTGTATCCTATACGGAACCGTCATATAGCCTGATGTGCCATAACCGATTGAGCCACAGAAATCGATTTTACTGCTATAAAATAATTGTCGGACTTTGTCCATTTCATAATGTGTGACGTCAATTGTTTACATTTGGATACGCATTGAGCAGATATGAATGTACGTGAGCGATTCATGGAAGAGTGTAGCTCAATCGCTTAATAATTGTCGGACTTTATCCATTTCATAATATATATATATATATATATATATATATATATATATATATATATATATATATATATATATATATATATATATATATATATATATATATATATATATATATTACTAACATGAGCATGTTCGAAAGTTTGCTTTCTAACCATAAGACATAGGTTCGAATCTCATCCTGGTCGATTTGTCAGAAAGGAGACTTTTTGGTGTTGTCGGCCTTGTAGAAAAGCGGTAACATTAGAAAGTTTCTGACCCAAGTCTTGTAAGTGAAATTTGGTAAACGGGTCTTCGTGACTAAGGGTTTGAGCATACAGGCCTTGTTTAGACTGTCGGGTACACCAGAAAATGCGCTCTCTACCAGAAAGTTCTGCACAGCATAATTGCAGTATAAACCACAGGTGTCTGTATTAGGGATTGGCTAACCGCGCTAGTAGACGGGTATCCTAAAATACGAGCGACCAGCCATTTCTTATTACTTACAACATAGGTGATAAAATTTAATTTGGGAGAGTTAACTATTTCCCTATAGCAGGGACCCTAGCAGCTGGTACCACCCGGGGTCAGGGTGGACCTGGGAACAACAGCACTTGAGAGGTGGTTCCACGCTCCCCAAAATCTCTTGATCAGAGGCCTTGCTACTGGATGTAGTTTATCGTCATGCCCAGGACGCTAACATGTCTGGGAAGTGAGTATTGAGCAGATCCAGCCGAGATATGTCAGCATTTGTCTAAGGCCCATGCAAGTAGATTATATATATATATATATATATATATATATATATATATATATATATATATATGTGTGTGTGTGTGTGTGTGTGTGTGTGTGTGTGTGTGTTTTGCAACCAGTGTAAGTAAATGTTGGTTGGCGAATGAAACAAAAGGTCGCACCTTGAATGTAAAAAAAACCAAAAAATACTCGACAGTTTCGGTGGCTTCGCAAATAAAGCTGACCCGTCAGGTACGTTAATTGCCAGCTATTATCTTCATTGAGGTAGGTAGAAGAAGAACAGGTGATATTGTTTAGCAAAGGGTAAGTAAATAGGTAGGTAAGTCGATAGGTTGTAAAAGGAGGGACGATAACATTAGGGCTGATTGATAGATGAAAGCGGTCAGAATGACAACAAGAAACAAAAAATGAGTAGGGGTGAAGAAAGAAAAAATGCAAATGTAGTGGTAGGTTCGAAGATTAAAAAAAATATACATTAACCTCCACCCCCTACAGACACCCTTCACTCTCACCCACCCTCTGAAAACTGTGGGTAAATGTAGGTCATATTTTCATACCAACGCCTTTTTTTTACACGTGACGTAAAAAAAACTCGATATGTCATTTTCTTCTACACACAGATGAAGCTATTACCGATATATATATATATATATATATATATATATATATATATATATATATATATATATATATATATATATATGTGTGTGTGTGTGTGTGTGTGTGTTTTCTGCAAAGAAAATCAGTTTAAAATTCATTTTTAAAAATGAAAATTATTTCTTGTAGTTTTAATTCAAGTCTTTATGTCTGTTACAAATCCTCCATATAGACAAATCTGTCAACACAACGTTATTCTCTTTATTAAAAAAAAGTTTAATTAATCTGATTTGAAAGAAATATTACTTACCTTTAATTTAAAATATCTCAGCAAAAAACTTTTAACGCGGAGGTGTCTATATTTCTGAGATGAGGTATTATGTACACTATTTACATTATTCGGACTATTACCCTCGTCTTTATTGCCATATTTATTACAACGTTTCGGCCCTTCAGTATCTGTCTATATTTTTGAGATGAGGTATTATGTACAATATTTACATTATTCGGACTATTTCCCTCATCTTTGTCGCCATGTTTATCACAACTTTTTGGCCGTTGTACTTCTTCAGGTGGTTGGAATGTTGAAATGAACTCTTTATTTCGCTGACTGGAGTAGACTGTTCTAGTTCCACGTGCCATGTCTAATGGATGTCAGTTATCTCCTGTTAATTCAACTCTGAAAGTTCTCCACTGCTTTAACTAGGTATTGAACTCACACTCTTTGGGGTCCTGTCACTGGATCTAACTAACTCCTTTATCCACTGTGCCATGTGTCCTTGAACATTCTACCCCAGTGAGCGAAATAAAGGGTTCAGTTCGACATTCCAACCACCTGACGAAGGCCGGAGCGTTCAACGGCCGAAACGTTGTGATAAACATGGCTATAAAGATGAGGACAATAGTTCGAATAATTCAAATAGTGTTTTCATAAGGTGTTGAAAACTTTCTTGTTAGACTTATGTTTCAGAATTTTTCTAAGGGGGACATAACCGTAACAATTACTTGAATATAATGTGAACGCCTTTGAGAAAATGTTAGAAAATTACCAATAAATTTTTACTTTACCGGTCTTCTCTTCTGATAATGTCACGTTTGGACATCCGTATTTATAAATATCTGTACATTATAGAGACATAAAATAAATTCAAATTATTTTTTTTAAATATTGGTCGTTGCTGAATTCTAATGAGTTTTTCATTTATGATTAGTGAATTCGGACTTAATTTAATAATTGTATAAATTAACACAGAATTTTAAATAATTTAAAAGTTTATAAATTATTCTAATTAAAATTTTAAAAAAATATAAAAATTATTGTAAAAATAATTCTTCATCAACAATTTTTTTCTTAAGACGATAAAGTGCGTAATCCATTTTATACATAAAAGTAATTAAATTATTTTCTAGTTAAATTATCTTGGATTTATTGCATTTTTATTTTACCATTAGGACCAGATTTTCATAACTGTGAGCCCTGTTTGATCAAAAAAAAAAAAAAAAATCATGATTTAAATTCTCCGACGATTTGTCCTTATAATTAATATAAAAATTAAGTTTTATAAAAAATAATTTTTCGAAATTTCATAAAATTAAATAAATAGTTCTTAACGGATGTAAAAGAAACATTTTTACCAAGATGTCCTAAAAAAAAAAAAAAAAAACTTCATATGTCATTAAGTCCTGAAAGTTTCATTACAATCCGACTATTTTCTATTTTTGTAAGAATTTCGAAATCAGTGTCTTCTGAACCGAAAAAAAGACGCTAAAATTTCCCACAATAATTGACGGTCATCCACTGATGTAAAGTCCTGGGTAAAAGGCGATAAACTATATCCAATAGCTAGGAGGTTTTGAGGAGCTTGGAACCACCTCTTAATTGCTGGTGTTCCCAGGTTCACCCTGACCCGGGGTGGTAACACCTGTTAGGGATCCAGCTATGGGCAAATACTTAACCCCAAACTGGAGTGAAAGCACTATGGAAGTTAAAAATAGATTTTAGTACCAGCAATTTTTGTAAAATTTAACCAGCAATAAAATTTTGAAGAAAACATTATTGCCAGAAATGCATTATTATCAGCAATACATTTTTTGAAAAAAAATATTACCAGCAATACATTTTTGAGAAAAAGAATATTTCCAGCAATACATTTTTTTAAAAAAAGAAATATTACCAATAATACATTTTTGGGATAAATATTACCATAAATAATAATTTTGTCGGCATTAAATAACCTATTGAGGTTGATATGCCGTAAAACAAACGAAACCTAACACTGTTGTAAGAGAAACATTTTAACCAAAATTTCGAAATTTCTAAAAAAGATAAAAATTATTTAACGATAAAATAATTCTTTGGTTTATGGCCAACTGGTTAGACCGTTCGAATTCTGAGCAAGAGATCCGGTTTCGAATTTCGCCATGATCAATTTGTCCTTCCCGATATTATCGGACTGGAGGTTAATCTCAGTCTGCAGTACTTTTCGAAAGTGCCTGAAAACCATACCACAGGTTGGCACAATCCTTGTGGGTGAAATTGGGTAGAGGGAAACCTTGGGGACCATCGATGGCTGTGCTAGCGCGAAGTCACAAGTCATCGTGGTTGAGGGCTTCAGCGTGCTGGCCTCGTTCAAATTGTTGATCATGCTAGATAACACGCTCTTTCCCAAAAACTGTAACCAAGTTCTGCCCAGCATAGTTGCAGTATAAAATACAAGTGAGCACTGTGGTTGTTGAATAAACACAAATGCGCCTGAGCAATCATCTGCAATAGGGATTGGGTAGCCGCCCTCTTGAATACGAGTGGCCAGCTATACAATCCTTTGGTTTTTTCTTTCCTCTTAATAACATAAATATTAAAACTAAAATAAGATAAAACATTATTTTTATTAAGATTTGGACTTTTTTCATCATGCATGCTAATTTGTTAACGCACATATTCTTTCTAATTAAACGTTATATTAGAGTAGATACACATGTTTGAGAAGACGTCCTGTTTTATTTAAGCAACATCAGGTATATTTACCGGAATATTAATAAAAGAAAATATGCATGCTTCGAAATTGTATCTTCCTTTCTAGAGGAAATAAAAAACATCTGATCAGTAGTGGTTTAAGCTCCCTTGGCCACAGAGATCTTAAAAGGCTAGCAACTATCAATTTTTCTTTTAATATATACTTCTCCAGAGCGTACATACGCTAAGGACTAACCATCAATATGGCAAAGACCAGGGCCTTGCTCCAAATCAAGACCTGAACTTCAACTATCACTAAAAGTTAAAAATGAGGAAAGCTGATTGTGGAGATTTTTTTTAAATTTAATTCTCGAAGCTATCTATATTTAAATATTGAAACCAAACCTTAATAAAATTAATTATGAATACTCCACAAATTTTGATATGTGTACAATAGATAGTTTGAAATATCAAGGTTTGCATTAATAGTTTCGCTTTTTACTAGATATTTCATAAAAAAAAAACTCTCCACAATCAGGCTTAATTACTTCCCCTTAAATGGTGTCAGCGGTCATGTACTGACTCAGCGTTCCTCAATCCATATATAAGAAATTTAACTTTCAGATAAACACAACAATTTTGTCTTTGGCAATAATGAACATTACAATATTTATCTTGTAATAAACAATATTCTGATGATGACATTGTGCTATATCGAAAATACTCGGAATAAAAGAAATATGTATCAAACGGTGGTTTTCTCTCGTCCTTCAATAACGACAACAAAATCTTATCCGTGAATATGAAAGGATCCAATTGAAAATAAGTAGAGAAACATGTCTAAATTATTCAACAAAACATGTCTCAATGATAACATGCTGCCCAAATATATATATATATATATAAATATATATATATATATATATATATATATATATATATATATATATATATATATATATTAATTTCGATAAACGTGCAATCAATTTACAAATTCATGAATTATTCATACAAAAACAATTGCAAAGGTTAATGATTTAATTGGCGAAAATCCATCGTCGCAAACAATTCAAATAATATACAAAAACCCCGAACCTGTTATGAATGAAAAGATCCTTGTTTCTATAAGTTTCTGCTGCATTAGTTCTTATTTTTACTACAAGCTTTCGTCTGTTCCTACAGACATCTTCAGGTATGGAATAGATGTTGTTCTTGTTTTTTCTCTTAGTAATAAGAGGACAACGAAAATATATGTATTGTTGTATCCGAAAAATGCTATTGGAAATGAGTTATTGTTTTTGGAGCGTGCAGTAGCAACGCTGAGTTTTTGTATATTATTTGAATTGTTTGCGACGATGGATTTCTCGCCAATTAAATCATTAACCTTTGCATTTGTTTTGTATGAATAATTAATGAATATATATATATATATATATATATATATATATATATATATATATATATATATATATATATATATATATATGCGATGGTGTTGTCTAAATGACGCACACTGAAAATAAAACTAATGTTAGATAACAGTCTGGCAGATTATTATTTCTCAAAGAATTCTATTTCTTCTGACTTAATCATTTTGACCTTTGAGATCAGATGGTTGACAAAACAAAGGAAGTCGTTTTTGATTGGTTAAAACTAACATGAGAGTGTTAGAGTATAAAATGTTTTCAGTGAGTAATTTTTTACACGTAGATGATGTCAGACTTGGTTATTTCGTGTCTCAGGTAACCTGCTCCCCACTGGGGCTGATAGGTTAGTTAAAAATGTACATGTCGACGTGTTTAATAAAATAGATAAGTTTTAAAATCCCTTTTGTTGAAGTTCTTATTTTACCTCCGAATCCAAAAATATTTTGACACCCGACGGGGAGAAGACTGCAGCTTTTTTGCGGAATCGATCCCGTCAACCCGTAGAGAAGACCAGAAGAAGAGGCGTAATGTAAGACTGACATCTCATTTTAACAGATATATTTACCGAAATTACATAAAAATATCTTGAAATTCTAAAGAGTAAATTTATTCAATAAAATCGCCAAATTGATTCAATTGGTAAACGGTGCCATAATCCTTGCCTTCATCTTTGATGTTACAAGGAGTTTTTTTGGTTTCTCACTCACCTGCGTCCTAAACACAATAATCAAGGAGAACCCAGTCATGGCTGTCAGATAATTCCTGCGACCACATCATCTCTTATATCTGGCCACCTAACTCATCAAACTGCAACCTCCTTGATTATTATGGGTGGAGTGTGTTGAAGGGTGACCAACAAAACTCTTTGTTACACCAAAGATGAACTGAAGGCAAGGATTATGGCAGTATTTCCCAATTTAAATAAGGAGACCGTCCAGAAGACTTGTAGTAGATTCTAGTTTATGGAGAAAATTTCACAAGAAAACATGGCAATTCACAGATAATAAAGAAAAGAGAGATGAAGAGCCATGATGGTATCCATCCTGAAAGATCATAGCATTAAACAAATCTGCTATACACTGGATAATCTGGCAGATGGATAGGAGAAATGAAACAATAGACAAGCGTTTGACCTATGAATGCTAACGAGTCTGGTCAGAACCTATAAGCTTGGATGTGCGGGTGGTGTAATGGATTGGAAATCGGAGAGCCGGGTTCCAATTCCAGTAGGGTCCGTTATATTCCCTTACGCGCAAATACACTTGTGAAAGATATGAATCCATCTCTTCCCCTCCAACTATGGGTTATTTAGTAGGATTTGTATCAGTAAAATCATTGTTATCTAAAGAAAAGTACAATCAAAAAGTATTATCTGACTTTAAATAACCTGTAAAATGTTTATAAACCGTAAAAAACAAATCAATCAATATGAATGCTAAGAATACCATGGACAGAGCATGAAAATAATGAGGCAGTTTTAAGGAGACTAGGAATTACAATAAGAAGGAGAAAGCTGAAAATGTTTTGGACACTTCATGGGGAAAGAATACTATACTGAGAGCCAGAGAAGCAGGGGAAAGCTGCGAGTAATCTACCTGAAATATTTGAGTAAATAAAGGACAGAATGAACATCAGAAAAAATAAAAGAGGGTAAATAAAGGAGCAACTTACTTACAACAACAAGATATTGATATTTACCCTCTTGACCTTGAGGACAGAAAATAGACAGATACTGAACATACTGAAAGCTGTGGAGAGCCATAATTGCTCATATCCTGAAAAGCATAGAATATCGAGATAAGTCAAGCAGTCTAGACAAAAGACAACTCAAAATTCAAAATCACCGAGAAGACAAGACGACACCACTCCACTATCTTTCCTAAGGACCATCTTTCCCATAGCAATTCATAATTTACAGATATTGACAAAGAGGAAGCTGTGGAGAGCCGTAATCATCCACTTTTTTCTACAACGGAAAATACAGTGTATTTTTTGCAGCAACTTTCGATGCTAATCTCATACTATAATCACTGCCATTCTTCTGTACCCCACCCACGTCTTAAAAATTATTCCAACGGTATTGCACTATATAAAGAAAAGAAAATGCACTCAGTAACCCGTTCTGATGGCGTTGAGGTCATTCAGTTCGTTCGCCCTCTGTTCTAGATTATCCTCTGCCTTCTCCTTCCCTTAATTTCTCATTTTCCCTTTTTAATTCAATCTCCCGCCAAACCCCATGTTTAAGTGTCTTGTATAATCGCCTTTGACTCATCTCCTATTTCTATTTATCTTGAATGCGCATGCGCGCTTGCAACAGCCACACACCCACCAACACACACCTACACACAAAAGCACTCGTTCCCCTTACGAGAAATTTGAAGATCACACCTTTTCTTCACCTGTCCGAATAAATTCTGTCCTTGTCCGCATTTCTAGTGTATAAGCCGCAATTCTGTATAAAACACGTGTCTAATTTGAATATTTCTTTAAGAATTTCTGTTGTTTTAGTGGCTTTATTGTCTTCCGTACATAAAAATGTCGTTTTGAGCCGCTTTCCTGGTTTTTGATAAATATTTTTCTATTTTAATTTTAGTTGCTTTTTATTGCAAAAAAAAAAAAAATTCACTATTAATTATTTTGAATTATTATGAAATAAAACATTATACTCTAAATATTTTGATCTATTGTTCTCAACTTGGTGGTTATAAACACAAAGTTTCGAACATAGTGCACACAGGCCATCTTCAGGTGCCCATTGTTTTACCTGTTGATTATTGTGTTATTTTCTCCCGATAACGCCAGTTATTCACCTCTCCTACCGAACTACTCGCTATAGGGATTGAACTCGTGACCACTAGATAATAGTCACAGATGTTTAATCGTCACGGCGTAGTTTTCGATATTTTGTTATCCTGTCGGTTTCATACAGATTTTTATAATTTTGCCTTTCATTTTTAAAATGAAGAGCTTATTCAAACTATTGTTCTCTTATTGATTCTTATAGATGTTGTTATAGACACAACGTTTCGACCAAAAATCCTATAGCTTCATCAGGTTTCCATTGTTTGGCTGATATCGGATATCTGTTGTTTATTAAGCTATTGTTTTGTCCCTGTGACGCCAGTTATTGTTTGTAATTGCTGAAACAATGTTTCTCTGGATGATCCAAGGATTGAACTAATGACCAATAGATCTTCAGTCACTTACACAATGCCGTTCAGTTGCTTCTCTGTGTCTTTCATACTAATTGTTAGGATGACCTTTTCGCTATGGTACCAAGAGTTTTTGAATTTAAGTCCAGTACTAGACTGGTGTCGAGATCTCAACAATTTTCACTTGACCAGGCTAGATGTAGCCGTAAATTCTATGCGAACAGATTCTTTTTTCGCACTTCTCGCTTGTGGAACTCCCTTCCAGCACCATGCTTTCCAGCCAACTTTAATCTGCAAATATTTAAAAGCAATGTCAATCGCTATCTACTATCCTCCTGATTACTCTTTTTAATGTTCTCGTTCCGTAGTAATGTTTCTGCTTCTAACTCTTACACACTTAGTAACCCCCTTGCGTCTCAGCGGCTTTACTGCCTTGCATGGGGTGAACTCTATAAAAAAAAACTTTAATTCTATAAGAAACAGATGAACAAGTGAGACATGTAGAAATGATAATAATAATAATAGTAATAAAAATTTAAATGCAATATCTACTATCCTCCTGATTACTCTTTTCTCTTCCTGCTCAGTAATGTTCCTAATTCTTCCACTTGCGTCTTAGTGGCTTTATTGCCTTGCTTGGGGTGATACCGACTAAAATAAAAAGATGACAATAACGCATATATAAATCATTGTCAGTCATTATTAATTAATTACCCATATTTCAGTTATTTAGATTTTATAACAATTTTTCGATGTTCTTCTTTGGGAGGCGGTTCTTCTCTCCTTTGGCCACAACTGCATAGGATGAAATAAATACAGTTCTTGGTCATGTTTTCTTCCGAAGGTTTAGGAGAGATATAACGAAAGTGTTGAACAGCTTTTTCAGATCAGTGGCGTCATATGTTTAGTGATACCCGGGAAAAATTCTTTGATCCTAAGACTCAAGTATGGGGGGAGATATATGTGCTAGTAAAGAGAAATGTGAGAAAGAGAGACATTTTAAATATGCAAAAACAGATGAAACACGAATTTAAAATATAAACTAAATTTTTATTAAAGTCTTTCTTTGGATGCCCTCCCGATATGGATGCGCCACCCCCATAACACGGAAGATGCACAGAAAGGGCGAGTTCAATTCCCAAAGAGTGGCCCGTATCTATGTCTTTATTCCACCCTAATCTAAAAAAGTAATGTCTTATTTAGAGTTTTTAAAAGATTAAAGCTGTACACCATGGTTAGCTAAGCAAGTATTGAGTGCGTTGACATAATTGTTAGTCTGAAAATAAGAAAAATTATCTTTTATCGCTCGGAAGAAAACCCTTCAATGCTTGACTTCCGTCTCTTGCTTCCCAGCCGCTTAAGATCTTCAAAAATTTAAATGAAACATCAATCGCTATCTTCTGTCTTTCTGAAACCTGTTCTTTTATTGTCCTTTCTCTTGACAAAAAAATCCCTCTTTCTCTTTCATTCTCCTTGCGTCTTAGTGGCTACATCGCCTTGCTTATGGCGTATCAAAATGTAAACAAATGACGTCACACTTTATGAAATGGACAAAGTCCGACAATTATTTTAAGACGTTTTTATGTTTATACATTCTTTTTATAGATACGAATATTTAAGTAAATATTTAAGTAATGTGTAATGTAATTGTTTAAATTTACATTTGATACGCCATGAGCAAATATGAATGTATGTGAGAGATTCATGGATGATTGAAGTTTAAAAGCAGTAAATTCGACTTTGCTAACCGATCGATCCTCTGTAGCGAAATCGGTAAAAGCACGTCAGGCTATATGACGGTTCAGTATCGGATGCAGGTTCGAATCCTGTCGAAGGACGAATATTTTCTATGAAAATTTCTCGGACATTCAGGCTGTTAAATGTTATTTAAGACTGTTTATTATAAACAGAGCATTTACTTAAATATTTGTATATATAAAAAGAATGTTAAACATAAAATGTCTTAATATATATATATTGTTTGCCTATTAGTCTTCTTGTGTAAGGATTTCTTGGTTTTTGCTTTTTTCTTACCAGTACTCCCTTACCTCTTTTCGCCAGGTCTATTGGTCTATTGTTCATACTAACATTTTTGATTTTGGTATATACCTGGTATAACCGCAGAATTGTCCAAAACGTGTAACACCAAAATTGTCGAATTGTTATATTAAAATTTAAATACTTGTATCTTAGAATTGATATCTTACGAGAATTCTCCGATCACACCAAAGGATCAGAAGCTCTTGAAGGATTTAAATAAACTTAAATAATCTTCGCTCTATCTAACCTTTTAACTTCCTCTCTTGGTATAACAAGCTGACGAAGGATTTATTTACAGTTCAAATAAGTATATATATATATATATATATATATATATATATATATATATATTATTTAAGGATCATTTTCCAACTTCAAAATGATCTTCGCCCACTCAACGTTCTATTGTTCTGTCCAAGAACAACAAGTTGCCCTCACATGTTTCACGTACGATTTCATTTTCAAGTCTTTTTTCACTGCTCTTTGGAGTGTAATACCTGAAACTCCTCTCCCATGTACCAAACGTCTTATGAATTGAGTTTCGTCTTTTTCTAATTGATCTCTTTATTTCTAAGTTGAAATGGTGATCACTCTTCCTCTTGTGACCTCCTAATCCAATGTTCCTCGATACTGTTCCCTCTTTTTTAAACTTCTCTTGATGGTTCTTGAATGCACTTTGAAGATGGATGTTGTTATCATTACTGAAGGCCTGAATGAATTTTTTCTTCTCACTTTTGCTCATTTGGGAAGACAGTGGGCCTGACACAAATTAATTTTAACCTGCTTTTTTTTTAGTTGAATAACTCAAAAATTTTTCAGTGATTCTTACGACAAATGGTGTCAAGATGACTAAACGTTTTATATGAAAAACCTGAAAAATAAACTCAATTAGGTAAATGTTTTTTTATTATTAAGCATATTGTCAGATGGATAATTATGTTGTTATACGATTTGGACAATTCTTCTGGTATATATATATATATATATATATATATATATATATATATATATATATATATATATATATGAACATAGAAGTCAACACTTAGAGGCGACAGTCTGTTTCATGCTAGATGCAATCGTCAGGCCATATATATATATATATATATATATATATATAATGTGTAAATTTTTAGAATGGATTTCTTAAGTGTATGTGTATTTTAAGAATGGATTTCAAGCAGGATTGCGGATTAATTTAAAGTTTTAGTCGTGTATAACACATTACATCGCCATCATCCTTCTTTGAATATATTCTTAAAAATCCATATATATATATATATATATATATATATATATATATATATATATATATATATATATACGTTTCATTAAATAATATAGACAAGCGTTGTCTATTTATTTTATGTAAATTTCCGTGCCTGTTCGTAACATCTGATAAGTTTGATAACATCATTAAACGAAGAAAAAAATTTCATAATATTGATACATATTTTTTTAATACAATCAAAGCTTTCGGCTTACTTAAGCCATTATCAAAGATGTCAATTACAAACATATTAAACAATATACGGACACGACAGTGATGATAGTCTGTCATTGTTTACATAGTTAATCACTAAGCAACGATAAACACGCGCATATAAGACGCTAGAAGCGAAAATCGCACCGCATCTCATGACGTCACACATGACCACACGAGAGTGAATTGGAGAATGAAGTATGGAAAGCCGTTGGTATAAACCAATGGCTTCTGTTACCAATTATAGACACTTAAGAATATTTGTAGAGATGTCATAATTGATTTTGTTTAGGTTGGGTTTTAACTGTTTGATGTATAATGCTTCAAGTATTTTTAGTTTTTGTCTATTGTTTTCATGTCGAAGTATAGTTGTGTTTTCGACAAGTATTTTACGGAATAGTGTGTGCGGGCAGGCATGTTGTTTTAAATGCCTAAAAATGTTAGAGTTTTCATTAAAATGTAGTGTCAAGCGTCGTGAAAGCGAGTTTGTGGTGTGACCAACATAAATATTATTTAATTCGTTGGAGATACACTCTCCCAAAGGGCACCTTGAATTTATAAACTATGTTGGTTTTTTGCAAATCGCTAACCGGGGAGAAGAATCATTGCGAAGAATTAAGTTGGATATACTAGATTTAGTGTAGTATATGATTAATTTAATTTTTTTTTCCTAGGATCTGTAGTTGATATATTAGAATTTACTAAATTTTTTAGTATATTTTCATCTTGTTTATAATTAGTATGCATTTGATTACGATATAGGAGATTAATATATTTGAGATCAGTAGAAGCAGTATTATGTACAATTTGCATATTATTGAGATTTCTAAGAAAGCATCTTATTTGTTCATCAACTATATAGTTTGGAAAGCTATTATTAATAAGTGTCTGTTTTATATTCTTTAGTTCACTGTAAAAAATCTGTTTTGTGGATGAATTAGTTTCTGCACGATGTATTAGATTCTTTATAATTGCTATTTTGTAGTAATGGGCATTCGCTCTTGTAGTTAAGTGTACATGAATTTATGCTTGTCGGTTTTTTGTATGGCGAAATAGTAAATTTGTTATTATTTGTGTTTATCAATATGTCAAGGAAGGCGATTTTATTATTAGTATTGAGTTCATATGTGAATTTAAGGACAGAATTATTTTGGAACCGTTTTTGAAGAAATGCAGTTTTAAGGTGTGCTATATTTATGGGATAAAGTGCTCAATATCATATATAGAGCGTATGTAAATATAAAACTGGACATTGAAGTCAACACTGAGAGGCGACAGACTGTTTCATGCTATTTGTTATGAATACACTTCGTCAGGTGTGTAGGATCGCCTCATCAGTGATGTTATGACCTGAAGTCATGACAAGTTTCGGGTCTTTCAATATCATATCTGTTCACCCAATCAACCCTACCGGAACAATAACTATTCCGGCAGGCTACCCTGAAGTATTGATTCACCAAGCACACAACAACGCACATATAAATAACTGCCACTTCTGAAAATAGCAAGCGACAAATCGGAAACGACTTACGTCACTTCCTTCTCAGCCAAGATGAGACAAACAGAGAATAAACTGAATGCTCGTCTTTTCTCTCTTAAGTACACCACGCGGAAAGAGCCACAATTTCAAAGAACACTGCTTGATATAAACAGTTAAGTAATTTCTACTTGTCGCCAAGAAAGTTTTTATCTTCTAAGAAACGATTCTTCACTCAAAAAAAAAAAAATAACATTCATAGACATTCGTTGGTCGTAGGAATTATGATCAGAAACGTTTCTTGCTTTTTTCCTTCCCCCACTTTTTAGTGACAAATATTGTTTACGTTTAAACAAAACTTCGACCAGCAAATTATTGCAGGATAACGCGTTTAAGGCCAGCATATTTTACAAAGTATAGGAAAGAGAAGATTAATATTAAATAAATAAAGAAAAATTTTTCGTCTCCGAGTTTCGCAGATGTAAATTCGCACTTAGGGGCATTATAAATCCACTGTTTCTAAAATAAAGAAAAAAGAGATTGTACAAGTAACAATGATGATGAGATAACCATCTTGTTTTCTATTTTTATTAATATTTTTAATCAATTCTCCTGAAGCAAGACGGTAATGCCACTAAGACGGAACGAAGTGAAAGTGAATGAGAAGCAATAGATAAACCTAAACTCCTGTACAAATGACCGGAGAGAAGTATGACCCGGACGATATGCGAACCTATCTACTCCTATCGAGAAAAATAAAATAAATAAATAAAATGTCAGATTTTAGGCTGAGTTGTTATGAGTATAAATTTATAGTAGACTTTAGAAGGAACCGGAAATCCAATCCTAAACAGGAAGCAAGAGATAATTTTTTTCTCCTGTTCAAAAGACCGGGCAGGAGTTAATGACGTTTTTTGGCCATAAATCCTGTCCTCATAATTTGGCACTTTTTTGTTTTTCAATGTTAATGGAAGAGTTGTAGAGAAAAGGAATTTAAACAAAATGGCAATGAGCAAAAGATAAATTTGATAAAATGATAAGAACTAATGATAAGCGATGAGAAGGATTGTAATTAGGGGCTGAGCAGTATTTTGATTGTCCAGGAAATGATTATAAGAGATTTGTTGGCATCCAAAGAGGGTGGGTGGCAACAAAGATGACATATTAGTGGTCGGGGTGGCATTAGGGAGAGCATCATTTGCAAAGAGTAGGATAAAAAACAGAAAGGAGGTTTCAAAAAAGTATTAGAGGGAGTGAAAGGAGAAACGCAGACAAAAATGGAAAAGAAAAATAAGATAAGGTGGAATAAAACAAAATGAATGATAAGAACGGATTTAAAAAAATTATATGAAGGAAGATAACAAAAACAATAAGGAAAAAAATGAGTTGCAATAAGTAAGAAAGAGTTATTTTAAAGTAAAAAAAAAGAAAAAAGAGGAAGTGAACGAATGAAGAAAGAAAGAAAAAGAAAGAGAGAAGAAAGTAAAGACGATAAGGGAAATAATAAATGAGAGAGAGGGAAGGAAATAAAAAAACAAAACAAATGAGAGGTTAAAAAGTATAAGAAGAAAGGGTGAATGGAGAGAGAGAGAGAAAGAGAGAGAAAGAGAGAGAGAGAAATAAGTTGAAAGACAAAATGGGAGAGTGGGAATGAAGACAAAGAGAGACGGAATCATAAAAACAAAGGGGAGGTTAGTAAGAATAAGTGAAAGAGAATGAATGCGGAAGACAAAAGGAGGTTTTATTTCTGTAAGAGAGACTTTGGTGAAAGTCAAGAGAGATAGAAAAAGATAAATGAAACCTGAGAATGAGAGAAGATTGAAAAAGAAGGGCTAAGAAGAAGGACTGAATAAAAAGAGAAAAAAAGGGCCCAGAAGAAGGAGTGGATGAAAAAGGGAAAAGGGCTGAATGAAAAGGCGGAAAAGAAGAGACAGGAAGAAGGACTGAATGAAAAAGGCAAAAGAAGGGCCATGAAGAAGGACTGAATAAAAAGAGAAAAAAAGGGCCCAGAAGAAGGAGTGGATGAAAAAGGGAAAAGGGCTGAATGAAAAGGGGGGAAAGAAGGGACAGGAAGAAGGACTGAATGAAAAAGGCAAAAGAAGGGCCATGAAGAAGGACTGAATGAAAAAGTGAAAAGGGCTGAATGAAAAAGAGAAAAGAAGGAACAAGAAGAAGGGATGAATGAAAAAGTGAAAAGAAGGCCAAAAATAATTACTGAATGAATAAGGGAAAAGTAGAGCCTAGAAGAAGGATTGATGTAAAAAGTGAAAAAAAGGGCTAAAAAGAATGGCTGAATGAAACACAGGTAAACCATTGATTGAAATGTTTGGAGGGGAACAGAAAAAGAAATTAAAGAAAAATAAATAAAAGAATGAACGAAAAGAAGTAAATAAGAAAAATAAGAGGTTAAAAATTAAACGAAAAAAAATGAAAGAATTAGTTGTTTGAAAGACAAAATACGGTAAATAATTCTTCAAGGGGAAAGAAAAAGAAAGAAAGAGACAAAGATTATGTGCAAAACAATATAAAATAAAAAGAGAAAGAGAATGAACGAAAGAAAGGACGAAAGAAAGAAAGAAAGTGTTAAGAGAATTGGCAAAAAGAAAGAATTTGCATTATCGTGGAGCAAATAAAATATAGCCAGTTTGTTCATTGCTACTTGTGTTTGATTCAAATTTGAAGCCTCCACAGACTTCTATCTTTAAAGATGTTCGATGTAAGGATAATCGGAAGCAAATCTTCTCGTCGTGGCCTCTGAAGTCACGATTAAAATTGACAGGCGAGTTTTTTTTTTTTTGTTTTTTTTTATAGACCAGCATACCAGGACGAACAGACACGGAAAGCGTCTGAGTTACATCCACCTGGAATCTAATCGTGTAATTCCAGACCTTCTCTTACTGTTCGCCCCTCTATCGTTTCATGTTTTAAAAATAATTTTAAAATAAGGGGTCACCAGAAAGAAAATAAACACGTTGCTTTGCCAGCGGGGGTGAAAGACTTGTAACATTTGCGGTTTGAAATGTTTTTTTTTTCTTTTTTGTTCTCCGATTCTGATTTGTAGCCGTACATCTAATCAGAACCTATTCGACTCCACTAACCCAGGAGCGTGGTCATGCAATACTTAAAGCTTACTATTAAACTGGCGATGGTTAACAAGCTGTTTTCTATTTATATATATATATATATATATATATATATATATATATATATATATATATTATAATATATTTGAAGTCAATAACCCAGAGGCGACAGGATGTTTTAGTTGCGCGCAATCGTCAGGCCGCCTGACGATTGCGTCTAACAATTAAACAGCCTGTCGCCCTGAAAAATGACTTCAATGTTCACTTTATTTTATATTTACATACGCTCTATCTCTGATATTGAGCTCTTTATCTCATAAATATAAACACACTTTAAATATATATATATATATATATATATATATATATATATATATATATATATATATATATGTTTGTGTGTATTTTTTTTGAAAACGACAGACAATGTGCTTTGATTTAGTTTCTTTATACAATTTTTCATGCGATCTAACAATTTTTTGTTTTCGGATGATAAATTATATAAAAACTGTTCGAATGTTTTTTTTTTTTTTTTTTTATCCGAGCTCTTTCGGCGATACATATATCCATTTTCAAGGATTAAATATTTTAACTGTTAAATAAGAAATAGTTTGTTGCATGTATGTATTTATGTTTTCATTTTCAAAACACGGTCAAGATATTGTATCCATGTTCATAGTTAATATTATTAAGTATTGTTTTTTTTTGTTTTTATTAATAAGGCTTCCATTATTTTTAGCCTTTTTTGTTTACCCATCTTGTTACCATGATGTTTAGACATCTTGATATCATTTGTCATAAGAATCACTGAAAACCCTTTCAGTTATTCAGCTAGAAAGCGAACAGGTTAAAATCGTTTTGTGTCAATTCCACTATGTCTTCCCAACAGAGCAAGGGTGAGAGGAAAAAGATCATTCAGGCCTTCATTCATACTATGGCTTCCATCGTCAAAGTCCATTCAAGAACCATCAAGAGAACGGCTAATAAGTTTTAAAAAGAGGGACCAGTAGGGAGGAAAAGTGGATCAGGAGGTCACAACAGCAAGGGCGGTCATCATTTTCACTTATAGCTAAAGAAATCAATTAGAAAAGATCCAACTCAATTCATAAGACGTTTGGCAATTCAGAGAGGAGTTTCAGCTATGACAATCCAAAGAGCAGTGAAAAAAACTTGAAAATAAAATCTGAAAATATATATATATATAGTTTATGCAAAACTAGGTAATCCGTATGGGTAGACCCAAGGAGGATGATATCCAGAGAGTTCAATGTAAATTCAGAGCAAATAAATTTGAATAAAAACAGACCACTTTAAGGTTCCATGTAATAAATTATTTCACCACAACCCTTTTAAAGGGCTCTGGATCATCAGACTTTACTTCCAAAGGTTGAAATGAAAAATGAAAAGAAATTTACACATTTTTGACGGGCCGTATTAAGCATATGTAAATTAACGAAGTGAGGAAGTGAGGTGGGAGAGAAGATATGAGTGAGTTAGATCTACCATTTCAATTCTTTATCCTTAAGCTCACTTGGTGTGGGCCAGACATCGCTTAACTTTACGTATGTTATCTCTCTCTCTCTCTCTCTCTCTCTCTCTATATATATATATATATATATATATATATATATATATATATATACCGTGTTTAACAGTTAAAAAAATTGTCCAAATCGTGCTACAGCATAATTGTCCATCCCACAAATTGTTTAATATCTAAAAAAAAAAAAAAAAACAACAAAAAAACTAAACTTATTGAGTTTCTTTTCTCCACTTTTTTCAGATAAAAAGTTTAGTTATCTTGACACCATTTGTAGTAAGAATCACTGAAAACCACTTTGAGTTATTTAGCTAAAAAGAGAACAGGTTAAAATCATTTTGTGTCAGCACCACTGTTTTCCCAATTGAGCAATGGTGAGAGGAAAGAAGATCATTTATGCCTTCAGTAATGATACCATCCATCATTCATACTCCGCCTTCCATTTTCCAAGTCCATTTAAGGACCATCAAGAGGACGGTGAATAAATTTTTAAAAAGAGGGAAAGGTAGAGAAGAAAACTGGATCAGGAGGTCACAATAGGAAGGGGGATTATCATTTTCTACTTAGAGCTAAAGAGATCAATTAGAAAAGATCCAACTTAACTCATATGATGTTTGGTATGTGAGAGAGGAGTTTTAGTTATGTAAGTCCAAAGATCAGTGAAAATGAAATCGTACAGGGACCAATGAGGTACCTTGTTACTCCAGGACAAGTTAGAAGGTCAGAGAGGGCGAAGGACATTTTGAATAAGTTATATATATATATATATATATATATATATATATATATATATATATATTTGAACTTTATTTCAATCCTTCCGATCTTTAGTTGTGATTATTTAATGATGGACATGTCATTTTCATTTATGATCGATTTCATCATTGTTAAGCTTGGGGAGTAATTATATATTCTTTACAATTAAATGTTTTTAAAATGTTAGTATTATCAAAAAGGATTTTTGTCATGGGTGCACGGCTTTCGGCCATATCATGCTGAAACAGCGGTTCTCGTACAATCATCTAAGTTAAGCAACATCGAGCCTGTTCCGTGCCTACATGGGTGACAAAGGTTACAAAGGGCGAAGATCATCTTGAATATGTTGGAAAATGAACATGGTATAAAATACACACACACACACACACACACATATAGGGTAATATTTGGTACCCTTCCTGCTTTCTCTTCCATTCGTAAGGATGTCCTACCTCCCCATCATGTTAATTCAGTGATTTACCAATACAAGTGTAGTTGTGGACATGACTACATAGGTAGGACATCCCAGCGTTTGGATTCGAGAATTAAACAGCATTTACCCTCCAGGATTTTGAATCCGTCCTCTAGGAATAGCCAATTGACTAACAGTTCTGGTTCTGCTATTGCTGAACATTTGATAAATACAAGGAAAATTTTAGTGGTGACCGATTTATTATTTTATCGAGGTCCCACTCCACATTTCACCTCAAGGTTTTAGAGTCCTTGTATATCAGATCCCGTGAGCCTTCCCTTTGTAAACAGAGGGAATGCTTGCTGGGTCTGAATATTATTGGACTCTAGTCTCCTTGAAATTCATAATTTTTTTTTCTTTCCCCATTTAATTACATTCGTTAATTAAAATGAATTTACACGCTTTTAAATTCCCAGAATAAATAACTTGATAAGTCCTGGGACGAAACCGTTAGTTTTATTTTGGCTTTTGCTTTTAAAAATGCCTTCTTATTATCTTTTCCTAGCAATAATTAAATTCTGTCCCACGAAAAACTTATTTAAATATATATATATATATATTTGAAGTTCATTTCAGTCCAACACCAGCTTCCGATCCTTAGCTATGATTAATTAATGATGAACATGTCATTTTCGTTTATGATCGATTTCATCACGATTCTTCTGTTAAGCTTAGATAGTAATTATATATTCTTATTGCTCAAAATCGTCCAATAGTGCTATAAAAATCTTGGAGAATTCCAGTAAAATATCTTTAATCATTTCTAAGATAAAACTGTTCATTATCCACAAGCACAAGGCCGTTTAGACCCTTTCAAACTCTGTCAACGCGAGAAAGTGATGATTGGTCAGCTCCATCCCTGATATGAAAGCGATACTCCGTTTTTGGTCTAATCTGACTCTTATAAATCTAGAGCATAGCAGGAGTAATCCGGTACTTAGTGAAGCGCTACAAAGAAGTGACCATTTTTCCAGCATCTGCTACATATATATTTTATACTAATTTTCACCGACAGCAAGATTCGAGAGCCACTCAAGATAGAGGGTTACATTCGAAATCGTAATGACGAATGAATGTAGTGGGTTTACAAGAATATAGATAAACCGTTGACTTGAACAGCTCAAGACGAAGAATTCAAGAAAGATTCCATGCGGGAGTCTGCTCCACAAAGTAGTGAGGGGTGGGTAAACATCGCCTTGGCCACCTATCTACCGGGCGTCGAATGGATCTTCCCTGAAGGTTGCCCGAATCAAAAAGCTCCTGATGAAGACCGGGTGGTACAATGACAGAGACGTTGTGATATTAGCAACAAAGATGACGTTCTGTAAATAATCTAATCAACTTGTTAGCAGTTATTTCAGTTCTCGAGGAAGGTCATGGTGCTTTTCGAATTTTCCTTTCGTTTAATCGCTTTTCTTCTTTTTTAATCATCTTACACCAAGCAAGGCGATAATGCAACTAAGACGCAAAAGGCGTGAAAGAGAATTGACTTTAAGAAAATGAATTGAAAACTCAACCCTAAACAGTAAACATAGGATAAACCTCTACTCCTGTTCAAAAGATGAAGAAGAAGTGTGAACCGGGTGTTAAGTTAACCTATCTTTATGTTTCCACGAAATGACAGGTTTTCTTTTAGGTTTATAGCAATTATATCAGATTTTCTTGATTAGATGGAGAGGTGAGTGGGTCAGGCTGAAAATCAAGGACCCATTTTATCTTATTTTTTTATTATCTAGGATAGTTTGTATTAATATCATCTGTCTACATTGTTGAACCAAATCGTTTGCACAGTTCTCAATGAGTGGCTGTTCATACCCGACGATGCTTATTTTTCATATTCCTCTGAGTTATATTGCTACATTCATTTATATTCTAGTTTAGCGTTTCATATTTTTATTGAGATAGGCAACATTTATTATTTTTCTGTGTTTTCTCTATTTTTGTTTTGATAGTTTCTTATGGAGTTGTTTTAGGTTGCTATGATAAACTATTTCATTTCACTTTTCAGATGCTCTCTGCGTAATCATGTCCATGATAGTTCATCTGTAGTAATTTCTATCTTCACAATTCTTTGTGGTGTGTTTTCATATTTTTTTTTTGTTGCAGTGGTCACTAATTCCGTGTTTTTCGACCCCTTTATCTTCAGTGAAGCTTTTTCAAGTGTTTTTCCTCTTAACTCTTTGTTTTGATAAACTGTGTCCTCATAGCAAATGATTCTTTCTTTTCCATTATTGCTTTTTACCTAGAGTCTGTTGGGGGTTGTCCCTGGAGTGCACTGGCTCATTAACTTCTAAGTTTAGCGGTCTATATATTTGTGTCCTTTTATCCAGTCTAGCAACGGTTTTGTGCATCTGGCTGTTCTTATTGCGTTATTATCTATCTTTTATTATTTATCTGCCTTTAAATAAGTACTAAAAAGTTTTTCCTTCATTCTTGCTTGCTTTTAACATTGTCTTTCATACATATTGAACTTACATTCACTTTTTTTACAAGAAGACAGCATACATAGTTGTTAACAAAAGGGTTATTGGCTCAATATGCAAAGTACAAATTGGAGATACCAAAATCAAGCAAATACAAAGATTTAAATATCTCGATTTTTTTTTAACAGACAGAAAGTGTGACGCTGAAATCCGTATGCGCATTGGAATGGCGAAAGATAACTTTGGAAAACTAAGCAAAGTATTAAAATATCAGAAAAATTTCGTTTGAAGCAAAGAAAAGAGGTCTGGACTGTTAGTTAATACTAAACTACCTGTGACATGACGGATGGACGGACGGACGGACGGATGGATGGACGGACGGACGGACGGATGGACGGACGGATGGACGGACGGACGGAGGGACGGACGGACGGACGGACGGACGGGCAGATGGATGAACGGACGAACGGACGGACGAACGGACGTACGGACGGACAGATGGACTGACGGACGGACGGGCAGATGGAGGGACGGACGAAAAGACGGACGGGCAGATGAATGAACGGAGGGATGGACGGATATGATGGATGGACGGACGGACGGACGGACACGGACATAAATGGACGGACGAACGGACGAACGATATATATATACGGACGTATAACGACGGACAGATGGACTTATTTGGTTGGGGCAGATGGAGGGACGGACGAAAGACGGACGGGCAGATGAATGAACGGAGGGACGGACACACATAATAATATATGGACGGACGGACGGACGGATATTTTTTGATGGATATACGAACGGACGGACGAACGGACGGACAGACGGACATACGGATATATATATTTACGGACGGATGGATATAACGGACGAACGGATGGATGGATGGACGTATAGGACGGATGGACGCACGGGCAGACGGACGGACGGACGGACGGACGGACAGACGGACGGACGGACATATGGACATATAAACGGACGGACGGACAGATGGATGGACGTACGGACGGACAGATGGTCGGACGGACGGACGGATGGATGGACGGGCGGACGGACGCACCACACAAGCACGCACGCAATCACAGAGATTTAGTATTATATACATCAGTCCTTTTCTATAGCAGTAAATGGTGGAGAGATAACAAAAAGACAAAATTAATTTAGAGCTACAAAGGAGAGAAAGTTTTGTAGAGTCATGATCGCCAAAGTCCTGAAGGGTCACGGTACGCAGAAAACGAAGGAAAAATATCACTGGACCATACTATTTTTATTGTTACGCTTCTTTTAAAAATGTACAGCATGGTCTGAAAGTCTTGTCACCCCATACATAATATAATTTTCTTTTATTTCAATGATCTTTTTTGTTATTATCATAAAAGAGAGAGTTTCATATGAACGATACCAGAATATACATCAGTTGAAGAACGCCGTTCGAAGACCCTTTGCAACAATCAACAAAGCTCAGCTTCGTAAATTATCAGACAAGACATGGCGCCACATCATTTTGTACCTCGAAAATGATGGTCTTCATCTAGGCCTTCTCGGTGTGTGGCAGCGTTAATAAAATTGAATAAGCTGAATGCATTCAATGTGTTTTGTATTACTGTATTACTTGTTGTTCTATTGTCCTCATTACTTTTTGATATTGGGTGACAAGATTTTCGGAGCATCTTGTAGATCGTCCCAAGATGAAAAGTTGACTATCGTAACAGGTTCGGACAGAAAACAACGACTAAACGAAGGATAAGATATAATGTCAAAGTGTAGACATATAAATAAATAAATACTTGGCAGTTACGAACCCGGATAAAAAAAAAAATGTTTCCATGTATGACCCTGCAACCCTAAACTCTCCCGCTTAAAAAATGTTACGAATCGCTAGAAAACTGATTTATGTATTACCACTTGATGACAATATAACCTAAGTCAAAGATTAAGGGTTTACCAATTTCACATTTTATAATTTTATATATATATATATATATATATATATATATATATATATATACGAAAAAATATAATTTTAAATATATATATTTATAGCATAAGATAACGCTCAATATCAGAGATAGCGTTTATAAATATAAAATTTGAACATTGAAGCCAACAAGAACAAAGGCGATAGATTGTTTTCATAGTGGAACTAATCATCCTACCACATACGTGGTGTTTTTCCCTTTTTATATATATACATATACGTGTTCCCATTAGTGTATTGTAGGCAATCTGTTGCATTATGGGTAATTTATAGTATACATATATATATTATGGGTAGTGTTTAGTATACATATATAGGTCTTCCTCTGAAAATTGGGCGGTGACATGAAGTTTTTTGCTCCTTTATTTCATATATATATATATATATATATAAAAAAAACTGTAGGAATAAAACTCAATAAAAATAACATTCCTAGTAATGCAGGGGTTGACCATATATATATATATATATATATATATATATATTCCCTATATATATATATATTAATATATATATATATATATATATTAATTCAGTACGATATATATATATATATTAATATTAATCCTGATATATATATATATATCCGTTTTTTATTCATAGGAATAATATATTTATATATATTATATTCATAGGAATAACATATATATATATATATATATATATATATTAAATAGGAATAACATATATATATATATTTATTCATAACAATAACATATATATATATATATATGGACATTCCATGTAGAATAATATATATATATATATATATATATTATATATATGAAAAAAAAAACAGACCACTTTTAAATTACCATTACAATAATTTATTTCACCAGAATCCTTTTGAAGGACTCCGGATCATGAGGTAACGACCATTTTGAACAACGAAATGAAAGGAAAAATGGGATTAGAAATTGATGGGTAGTCTAATTTTGACAATTTAAAATAAGTTGAGCTCTCATATATATATTCGCATATATATATATATATATATATATATATATATTTATGCAAATTTAGGTAATCCGTATGGGTAGACCTGAGGAGATATCCAGAGAGCTCAATGTAAAATTCAGAGCAGATATGTTTGAATAAAAGACAGACCACGTTAAGATTCCATGTAATAAGCTATTTCACCATAACCCCTTTAACAGGGTTCTATATATATATATATATATATATATATATATATATATATATATATGTTATCAGTACACGTTTTTGAGTTGCTATCCCTGTTTTCTTTTTCTTTAACAGTGAAAATCTCATTATTTTTTAGGGGCGAGAAGACTTTCCGACCAACGTGTACATTAAAATGTGTCCTTTGTTCTTGTTTGCTTCTAACATTGTCTTTTATCTTCACGTATTGAACTTTGAAGATGTTGCCTTGAAAATCAGTTTTAAACATGTTCGACTCGAACACAAACTGTTTGCCGTTATTGAAAAGTATACAACGATATCATTGGCGAGGCAGGCATTCGATCGATCTCAGCTTCCATTATTACTGTACAAGAATAGATTAGGAGGAAAAATAACTTGTGATGCGCGTGTTTTGCAAACGGGGAGGGTATATTTTGCCTTAGAAAATCTCTTCCTCTTTCTTCTTTTCTT